>OLKM01004246.1:0-23984 GCA_900291075.1 Melanogrammus aeglefinus | reverse complement strand
GAGATTGTCTGATTCTGTGAATGATCCCTGAGTTTTCTTTGGCTCTGAAATGGTAAAACTCTTACCATGTCAACTATGCTCGATAGGATATGGATAGACAAAGAGGAAAGAAATCCAACAATGAAAACAGAAACATAAGAATGGCATGCCATGTCCGAGTTATCCGGAAGCGGCCAGTCGGAAATTTGCAGGAAACACATTGAGTATCTGTACAAACCCTTGTCTGGCTCGAGTTCAAAAAGCTGGACAGCAAGGCTAGGGAAGGCTGGTGCGTACAGCCCGTTGACGTTGGGTACTTTAGCCTTAAGCAGGCCTGTGCATGGTCCATGGCATGGTCATCCAACCAAGTACTTGGGCTTGCTGAGCATAGCCCCTGAAGATCCTCCACCCTTTTGGCTCAGTGAAGCTGGATAAGCCTGGCCAGGGTGGACACTAGTGATAACAACATCACAGTCCTGAAACCAAAAAAACAAACATCGCACTCATTTAGCAACAATTGGTGAGCATTGTAATAGAGCAACCAAAGTATTTATTAAGTGAAATGAAGACACTGACTGAAATATTCTCTAGTGGGTACCTCCTCCAACTCTGGAATCTGCTGACTTCACCAGAAGTACCTTCATATCAAAAAAGCTTCATAATCACTTCTCAGTAGTCTATTAGTAGTCATATAGTTATATATATTTAATCATTCAATTCTAACATACTTCTCCGCACAGGCTTCACTAAAGCATTAGGGTTGTCTGGGGCCTCATGTACAAAGCTTGCCTTACGCCACAAAAGCTGCCCTAAGCACCTTCCACGCAAACTTTCGGATGTACGAAAGACTGACTTGACGTGAGAAAGTGCGGTTCTCCACGCAAAACTAAATGCCTGGCTTCACGCACATTTCTGCTGCATTGTCAGTTGCGGCACATAGAGGCAAATTCAGCGCAACAACATGAGGCCTACTGCGATCACGAGTCAAGAAGTTAATATTGCAATATGAGGCGAGTTCAAAGTGGATTTGTAACATCGGGATGCGTGAATCTTAAATGCACTTATCAATACTGCCGTTATTGTTGTCGAGACGCATAATGTGACACTGTTGTTAGGCTAAACTTTAACAGACCATTAAAACTAAATTGTCAATATTGGAAATTAAAAGGGAACCCCAGCAATATTATTTTCCAGTGATGGCTTGTTTATTAACACGTTACATATTTTCCGACCACGCATGACATATGATCTCTCTTCACACATTTGTTTTGTTGAAATTCTTGACTGCAAATATTATTATATGATGCTGAGTGGATTAAGCGCAAGATTGTTACTTAAAAATCAATCCATCAATAACCAGTCGGCCAATTTCGAATTATGTGTATATTATTGACACCTTGTGGTGTATGGGAAACACCTATCGTCAACATGCATCAATATTAAATGAGAATATAAAAGCAGGTGCAAAATGTGGCAATAATCGATAGGTGACAATGGCAGTGTTGCCTTTATTAGAAGATATTGCGAATGGTCACAATTCGAAATGAACGAGTGTTCCGTGATTATTACGATTTTTTGTTTGCTCATGATGATGACTGGGCTTATCAGCCGATTCAGATTTCCAAGAGCTTATCCTCTTGGAACTCTATGTACTGAGTTGAGCCCGGGTTTGGAGAGGCAGACGGCGAGGAGTCACGCATTGCCAGTTCCAATATACAAGTCCTGACTACGCTTGGTTTTCTAGCAACAGGATCATTCCAGAGGGAATTGGCCTGACCGGTCAGGAATGAGTCAGGGAGCTCTGAGCCCGCGCCATCTTCGCCTGTTTTAAACGGGATCACCCCGCATCTCAGCCAGGTATATACCGGTTTCCATATGATGCCAGTAAACCAAGCAAACATCAAAGCGCAATTTTGCAGCGATAGCCGGTTTTCCCAATGTAATCGGGAGCGATCGACTGCACACACATTGCAATAAAGGCGCCATCTGAAGGGGAATATGAGTACGTTAATAGGAAACACTTCCATTCCTTAAACGTGCAAAATAATCTGTGATGCCCAAATGCGCCTTACGAATATCGTGGGGCAAGGTGGCCTGGGTCAACCCATGATTCATTCGTCCTGAGAAACAGCTCGGTTGGGAATAGGTTGGAGGCTGGAAGAGTGTGTGTGATGGGTGGCTAATTGGTAAGCAATTTAAAACACTTTAAAGTGAATTTACTGAAATCTAGACATGTTGGGTAGCCTATGCTGTAATTGTACCTATTACTCCTAAGGAGACAGCGGTTACGCCTTACGGCCATGGCTGTTAACCCCCCTCGCCAACCCACAGACTGTCCGAGAGCAGAGATATAATGATATCCATGCACGCACTCGGACAGTCGTGGAAAGAGCGATAGGGCAGCTGAAGAGCCGGTGGCGCTGCCTTGACCGGAGCGGGGGAATGCTGCTCTATCACCCTGAAAAGGTGTGCCGCATTGTGCAGGCATGTGGGGTTCTGCACAATGTTGCGCACAGGCACGGCGTGCCATTACGCGAGGTAATGGACCTCCCAGAAGACCCAGACCCCGGACCAAACAATGCGCAGCCCAATTGTAGAGGCCATTCGAATCCGGCAGCAGTTAATAGGCAGAATATAAAAAAGGTAAACGGAGACAACATTCATTTTTTAACTAGTTCTTTTAATGTGAGACTAATTGCTTGTAAGGCCTCCGTTATTTTTCTTTGAGGTTCGAATTCATCTCCTGAATTCCCTTAACGATCTCCTCCTGCGAGTCCAGCACAGCGCGAGTTAAAACCCGGCCTTTCCCACTGGCAGCAGAAGGGGGGCAATGGGCAGTGGAGACCGGAGACGCCGGACACGCCTGGCTGGGGGTCTTCCTCTGGCACCATCAGCTGTGCGCCACTTGGTCCTTGGCTGTCTGTGATTAAAGAATGTATATAAATTTACAATCACATTGAGGAGAACGCGTTTTATTGCTGGCTAAACATTAATCATGTATACGGAAATGCAGGCTAGGGCCTATTACTAGCAGGTATAAAAGTTCTTCAAATATATGAAAACAATTGTACCTTCCGTGGGATCCTGGGCCAAGTTGGAAATCCCCTTCGGCTGGCGGGACCACGCCCAAAAAGGAGCCCGATCCCCCAGCACTGCGGCCACCCTCTGCTCGAATAGGGCGAGCTCCCCGACTCCGGCTCCGCTGCCCGTCTGACCCACGCTTCTCCGGTGGGCAGAGACCTTTTTTTTGACATCAACTTTTATGTCCGACCACTTTTTTTTTTATATCCGCCACAGTTCGGCTTTCCGCCCCAACCTCATTAACAGATTTTTGCTACCGATTCCCACGCCAGTTTTTTGTGTTTTAGTGCTGATTCCGGAGGAAAGAGAGCCAAACAAGATTTTATTTCTGGCCTCTACCTCCGAAATCAGCACCTCCACCTCGGCATTCGCTAAAGTTCTTCTTTTCTTGGCTTTATCCATTATCTCCTTTCTCCTAACAAGCGCACTACTGCAGGCCTGTTTATACTAATTAGCATATTAAATGAGGGAGGAGACTAGGCGGAGAGTCGGGCTCGTGCACGTGCGCACAATTTCACGTTAATTGGGATGTACAAAGAGAATCTGCGTGAAATCGTGCTTACGCAAGGATTGATACATCCGGATTTATTTGTGCGCAGCAGCTTTCCAAATTTTGGCGTCCGCAAAGTTTTACTCAGAAATCCACACAAGTCTTTGTACATGAGGCCCCAGGTCTTCAATGGCTTTCCATCCAAGGTCTCCAGTTGCACAAGGTTATTGTCGAAAATGTCAATCATAGCCTGTGGAACATCAATAGAAGCTGAAATCATTCTCCACCCACCCCCCCAAAAAAAGAAAAAAACTTTTCTGTCGGTTGTAACAACATTCTGCATTCACAATATGTGGCTACGCTGCAAATTTTGCTATGATTTACACACCTGTGATGTGGCAGTTGCAGTCTTGTCCTTGATGGGCCTGGCCTCCACCCACTTGGTGAAGAAGTCAGTTGCTGTCAGACAGAAGCAGTACCCATACTTTGAGGCTTTGAATGGTCCAATTAGGTCAACACCTAGAGTAGGGACAGGCATAAACACATGGCCACAGGCCATGACGTTAGAGAGATAGAAAAGGCAATACAGTACATTAAGAAAATAATACAAATTAAACTATGACTTCGAGAGGTTGTAGCCATTTCACAGAACCCAAAAGCAAGATATCTCACCAATCATATGCCATGGTGACTTTGGTTTGATGGGTTTCAACTCTGGTGCCTCCGTTTTCACTTGCTCAAACCTGACATACAGCTTTTCACCTTGACAACACAAGGAAATTAAACAAGACAGATTTAATAATATGCTCTAGAGTAGAGGCGATTTTCTTTTCGTGTCACAGTAGTTAAATGAACAATTACTTATATAAGGCAATCACTATAAATTATTCTTTAAATCTCATGTGCCTCAGCGTATCACAGCAAATATTAGAGCTCATCTGGATCAAACACAACTTCAACAAATTGGTCACTTGCCCATTCCTGAACATCTTTGGTAATGGCCTTCCAGTAGAAGCGTTGGCTGATCTTGTCCAGCATCCTCTTGACTCCAAAGTGGCCAGCATGGACTTCTGTCAGCACCTCAACCTTCTCTTTCTCAGTGAGGATCACCCTTCTCATTGAATCGCCTTTCTCCCCAAGGTAGTACATATAATCCCCTAAAGAGGGAGAGAACATACATCAGCACTGCATCAGCTGTACATTGCTTATAACTCAATGAAGTTTCCTTTACAGGGCCTACTAATTTGTTAAAATGGAAGATGAATTAAGATGGACTGCATAAAATGTTATTTATTTAATTCAGGAATACCTTTAAGAGTGAATTATTTGGCATCCCTCCGGATCTGCCGTTTCTCCGTGAGAGAGTGACCGGCTTCATACATCTGAGATGACAGATAGAACAAAATAGAATTAAATGACACCATTTTCAATCAACCGCAAAAACATACACCTACCGACCTATCTAGCCAATCTCGCTATCTAGCCTAACTAGCTATCTACCTAAATTAACACAAGCTAGCTAGCTAGACTACGCGAACGTTAAACACTCGGTTTACTACACTCAGGTTACTAGCTAAATGCGATTAAACAATTCAATCCAATACAAATATAAATTTAGGGACGCTAATAAATGTAATTAGGAACGCTAATAAATATTAATGTGTTTTCTTTCTTGTCGCGCTCCGTGAACGATATTCGAGAATGTTCGCAACTACTTTCCTAACGTCATTCGACGCCGATTGTCCGCGAATCATCTGTTGCTAGCGGTAGGTTCTAGGTAATTGAATGGATTACGTGTAACCCGGTACAAATTTGGCACCCGGTACAAATTTGGGTGTGACAGTGGCAAGGGAGTTGGGTTTTTTAACCGCTGGTGCTCTTCCATATACGTGGATTCATATGAAAAGTTAAGTGATTTGATTGTCCTTGAACAGTTTAAATATTCTTCCTTAACGTCTTGCTACTTTTATGTGTGAGCATAAGGTTGAAAATGCTGCTGAGGCTGCCATACTGGCTGATGAGTATGTCTTAACTCATAAGACTAAGAGTAGAGATTATTCCCAGAGTAAGTATCAGTACTCTCGAGATGAACCAGCGTTCAAATCGTTTCACTTTGTAGACCAAAGCGCTCAGTCAAATCAGAAGTCAGTATACGGTGAAACAAGATCCCTCAAATCATTAGTAAACCTGACCCTGATAAGCAAATACCCATTATTGACTGGAGAAGAAGGTCATTGGAAGGGAGAATGCCCAGGGCTTCGAAATAAGAATAAATATCTGTCCAACCATGCGCAGGGGTAGGTTGCGCTGCCCCAGTGCGCCAGTCAAACAACCACGACTATAGGTGTAGATAAAAGAGTAAGTCCATCAGATGACGCAAAACCTTGCGGGTGGCTCAGGCTGTGAAGTGCTTGAGGACCCAGTAGCGAGACAGTGGATCACTGAGTCTTGTGATGGAAAGGGCAGTGAGAGTTATGGCCCATTCATCACAGACAGTTTTGTTTCCTTAGTGGGCAGCACTGATAAAAGGCCTATTAAGATCTTGCGTGACACTGGGGCAACGGAGAGTTTTGTAGTGGAATCCGCTTTGCCATTTTCAGTCCAGTCGAGTACTGGATAAAAATGTTCTCATTCAGGGCATAGGTATGCAAACCATGTCCGTTCCCCTGCATAGGATCGCACTGAGTTCCGATCTTGTGCAGGGGGATGTCATTATAGGTGTTCACCTGGCTTTACCTGTACCTGGTGTACAAATGATTTTGGGCAACAATTTGGCTGGAGACAGAGTATGGTTGAGTGGGCTAGTGACACCGGTAGTATCAAATGAACGCCTGCCGAGGGCTACAAAGAGACATGAGTTGTGTGGAGGAATTCCCTGAGGTGTTTTACTGCGTCTGCGGTGACTCGAGCCAGGAGGTCTCGCAGAGTCAGGTCCATCCGCGGGCAGCCAAACCTGCGATCCCATCGTTGCCAAACCTACCACAGTCACTGTCCTGTAACAAAGTCGTTTTAGCCAAAAAAGATGAGGAGGGGTGAGTGGAATTATATGCTAGGGCAGTAACAAGGGAAACATTACAGAGCGACCCAAGGTGGTATTTTTATTGTGGATGGGGTTACTTGTGCGGAACTTTGTACATAAAGAGTTAAATGAAACCTGGTTACAGATAATCATACCAAAAAAATACAGAGGAATAGTGTTAAAGACAGCACATGGGGACGTGGCTTGTCATTTTGGGGTTCGGAAGACTTACAACTTGGTAGTTCGACATTTCTATTGGCCACGGATGATCATTCATTAAGATTCAGGCCGTGGGCCAACCATTTGAGTATCTTTTGATAGACCGTGTCAGTCCATTGCCTCCATCAAAGTCGGGTTGTGTGAATTTGTTAACTGTTATGTGTCAGGCGACTAGATACCCCGCCGCCTTTCCATTAAGGAGCATCAACACAAAATCCGTTGTTAAAGCGCTCTCGCAGTTCATTTCTGTTTTTGGTATTCCCAAAATTATTCAAAGCGACAGGGGTAGCAATTTTACATCAAAAATGTTTTCAGAAATTTTAAAACAACTTCAGATTAAACACCATCTCAGTAGTGCGCATCATCCCCAGAGCCAGGGCGCTCTTGAGAGATTTAATTTAATGCTCAAGTCTTTGCTGCGAAGCTACTGTTACCGAGTTACAGCGCGCGATTGGGGAAGAGGGGCTCCCATGGCTGCTGTTGGCGGCCCGCGAGGTCACTCAGGACAGCTTGGGTTTTAGTCCAAACGATCTAGTGTTTGCGCACAAAGTTCGTGGTCTTTGACAGTTTTAAAAGATGGCTTGGAGGAAACGAAACCGCTGGTCAATCTAATAGATTACATCAACGGCTTCCGACTGTTTCTAGCTTGGAAGTGTGCTACCAAAAATATGTCCAAAGCACAAACGCGTATGAAGAAGGGTTTTGATCGCCAAGCTGAGTCAAGAGTATTTAGTCCGGGAGACGAGGTCTTGGCATTGTTGCCGGTGCCTGGTTCTCCCTTTCGGGCTCAATACTCTGGTCCTCACTCTATTGTTCGGCAAGTCACTGAGCGAGATTACGTGATTGCCACTCCAGATCGGAGGAGACCGTCCCAACTCTGTCATATAAATTTGTTAAAACCATACTATTTCTCCAGTAGTGAGCTGACTGAAGATGGGGACGATAATGTTGAGTGCGCCGCGCTAGCCATGGGGGGTGTGACAGCTGGGGAGGAGGATGCTGGTCCCGATGACTGTGTGCTACGGCGGCCGAGACTAAAAAATTCGGAAATGTTATAGACTCTGGATGACCTATTGGGTCATATGCCAATCAGTCAAAGGGGTGAATTACAGTCACTTATTTTTTCTTTTTCTTCGTTGTTTTCTGACGTACCATCATGTACCAAATTAATTCAACATGATATTGATGTGGGTAACGCGACTCCCATTAGACAGCGGTTTTACCGTGTGCCATCGGTCAAACAAAAAGTGCTGGAAGCAGAGGTCCAGTATTTGTTAGAGAATGGGTTAGCTAAGCCTTCATGGTCAAGCTGGGCATCTCCCTGCCTATTAGTGGCTAAGCCAGATAGCACTTTTAGATTTTGTACGGATTACAGGAAGGTGAACGCAGTAACGAAGCCTGACCCTTTCCCTCTTCCCCGAATAGAGGACTGCGTTGACCAAGTGGGGGCTGCCAAATATGTGACCAAGTGCGATCTCCTTAAAGGATATTATCAAATTCCGTTGACGCCTCGCGCTCAGGAGATTTCGGCATTTATTACTCCATCAGGGCTGTATTCCTACAAGGTAATGAGTTTTGGGTTACGCAACGCCCCCTGTACTTTTCAGCGGTTGATGAATCGTGTCATATCAGGGTCGGAGGGGTGCGCTGTGTACCTGGATGATGTCGTTATTCATAGCGATACATGGCCGTCACATTTGTCCAGGCTTTCTGCACTGTTCGAGAGATTGGTTTACAGCCAATCTCACGGTGAATTTGGCCAAGTGTGAGTTTGCGCAGGCCACTGTGGTATACTTGGGGAAGGTGGTGGGACAGGGTCAGGTCCGTCCCATACGTGCTAAAGTACTGGCCATTGATCATTGTCCTCCGCCTTCGACAAAGAAGGAATTAATGCAATTTTTTGGCATGATTGGGTACTATAGAAGTTTTTGTTATAATTTTTCAACTGTAGTTTCACCCCTCACAAATCTGTTGAAAGGCAAGACGCCTTATGTGTGTTCTGCTGACTGCGAAGCAGCATTTGAAAATGCCAAGCTACTGTTGAGCACGGCGCCCGTCCGGGCGGCTTGACCAACCATTTAAAATTCAGGTGGACGCTAGCCAGGTCGGGGCAGTTGCGGTCCTTATGCAAGTGGATGCGAATAACATAGACAGACCCGTTTGTTATTATTCCAAAAAGTTTAATAAGTAACAAGCAAATTATTCCACTATTGAGAAGGAAGCCTTGGCTCTTGTTTGGGCTCTGCAACACTTTAATGTATATGTTGGTGGGGGAGTTCACCCGGTCGTCATATTCTCGGATCATAATCCGTTAACGTTTTTGCATTCACTACAAAATCCAAATCAACAACTCATGCGGTGGGCATTATTTTTGCAACCATATGATCTGCAAATTCGTCACATTCGGGGTGTGGATAACGTGATAGCAGACACGCTGTCCCGTGCCCCGCTTATGGCGAGTGATTGACATATTTGATCAATTTATCTCCTCCTCTGTTTCAGCCTGTCCCTCTTATGGGGCTTTCAAACCAAAAAGAACCGAGAGCCAGTTCCGGGCTGGTGCTAGGGCCAGTTCCAAACTGGTTCCAGCCTTATCCCAGTTACGAACCGGTTGGTTTCACACCGGCGAGAGCCAGCCATGGAGCCGGCGAGAGCAACGTCATGACGTCACTTCAAACGTCTGCATACGTCTCCGCTTTTACCGGCAACCCTCGCAGTTTCAATCACAACAATGGTGGAATACGCGGCAGCTGTTCAAGTTTTTCTCCTCGCTTTGGGCGCCTACTTAGGCAACCAAACACAACAGATCCAGCGAATCTGTGATAATGATCGTGTGCGCGAGAGCAATGACCGGTCTTCGTTTGTCTTCCTGTTTATGGCGGTAAGGGATAACCCCGCCCCCTGCCCCTGGCGTAAAGCGGTTCCCGTTCTAGCCCAGCTCACAACTGGGGCTTGAGTTGAACCGGTTTTTAGGGGCCGGAGCCGGTTCTTTGGCGGTGTGAAACCAAAGCCCTGGCGCTAGCTCCGAACCGGCACGGAACGGGCTCCGATTTTGCGGCGGTGGAAAGGGCCATTAGATCACTTTTTCAGGGGCCGGAAATTGTTTGAGGTCGGGAATCTGGGTGTAAGGAGGGGTGAATGGCGTGTATTGTAGGCCTATGTGGTTCTTTCAAGGTTGCCCATGGCCCTGGAAGAGTTGTATATGCGGACTGGTACTTCGGGAGTTGGGTAAGTTTAATCATGTAGGATTAAAAATACTGTGTTTTATTAATGCTATGTTTTGTAGTTGGAATAGTGGCAGAATCCCACATAGGTGGGCTTCTGTATTAAGGGGAGGGATATGTAACGACCCAGGTGGGTCTCTCAAGGCCCCGCCCATTTGTGCTGCTTGCCTGTTCTGTCACCTCCCTTTCTTGTGTGCAGGTCTCAGGTGTGTGCAATGACCTTGCTGAATGGGGAGTGTAGAAAAGACCTGCCGTGCCAACACCCGGGGCTCTCCTCTCCTCCGCTGGCTTTAGGCTTTTGTTTGGTTATTCACATGACTGATCTCACACCACACTTTTGGTTACGTCACATATTACTGACTTACACCACATCCCATTTAGTTTACCTTAGTTTCTGTTCAATCTTATTTAATAAATCATTGTTATTCCTTTACCCTGCGTGTGGCCTCCCCAGTTTATGTTCATGCCAGAGCCAAGCATGTTACACTAACCTCACGTGGAAGGACATTGCTGAGAGCTCCCTCCGGTTTGTGATGTCCATGGGTAGCCAGCACCTCCGGGGTCAATGTGGTCTTTGATGGATATGATAGCTCGACCAAGGACCATGACCACCTGAGACGAACAAAGAATGCATGCTGTGAGATTCAGATTCATCCAGACTTAAACAACATCGTTCCACGGGATAAGTTTCTTGACAACAAGAAAAACAAGGTTCTCTGGCTGTGATACTGTATCAGCAATTTCTGAGTTTAGCAAACCAACTTTGCTCAGTAACAGTGGCGTGGCGTGGGGATTTTTTTAGAGGAAGCCAAGTGAGGCCAAGCCTTTAGAGAAAATAGTACGTTTCAGCTTGGATGTAGTTAATGCAACTACAACAGCTATTTGAGCGCCTGGTCATTTACCAGGACTTACACACACCGGTAATCTGACCGACACGACACACGCGAGCGGTCTCTCGCTCTCGCTCCTGCGCTCTCGCTCTCTCTCTCTCTCTCTCTCTCTCTCTCTCCTGCGCTCTCTCGCTCACTCTCTCTTGCGCTCACTCTCTCTCGCACACACACACACACAGTCCTCCTAAACATCTCACTAAATTATACATTTTATTATAAATACAACCCCTCCCCGACCGAAATGCACAAGCCGCTAAATGGTCAAAGAATCGACAGTGCGGTTGTCGGCTATTTCAAGTTTCATGTTCACGTGTAACACGACTCACGCAATCACAGTATTTGATATACATCCTTTTCGTAAAACTAGGCCAAAATCAATGTTAACTATTCAACACTACATTAAAAGACAACACCAAGACAACCCAGAACAAGCACATATTCTGCATCATACACGAGTTTGAAGCTAGACTCGGAATGAAGGGGGGGTGGTGGGGGTTGTGAGGGCCGCTGAAACCCCTGTGTCCATCCTCAAAAAATAACGGTGGGCATACAAATAAAAACGGTGGGCATTTATAACAAAAAACATAAAATAAATAATTGCACTGTATTAAATGTGCTTAATAAATTACATTTGATTTCATTAGCATTTCACAGACCCATAGTATGGAATAAAGGTGTTTAGCACGGTCAATCACCGTTGCTTCTTTCCCCATAAGTTCAGGAAACATTAGAGCCGCAACGGGAGAAGGTGTGTATTTTACTCGCGCTATTTGTAGAGGAAGGCCATTCTCCGGTCTTTCATGGTGGCGAAGTGGTCCATAACTTTGTCATAGAAATTCCCTTTGGCCTTCAGGTCCTCCACAACTACTGAGTCAATGGAAAATCTTCGCTAGGTTCACAAATTCTGTCCTGTCCACATGTGTTCCTCAGGTATGTTTTGATCCTTTTCAGACAGGAAAACGAGCGCTCTGCTGAATGCGAATTTCGCGCTATTTTGTTTTTTCGGTGACGTTGATAATGATGTGCTTTTGATTTGATTGGTGTGAAGCCAAGGGCCGAGTGGCCTTCCCTTGGGACCCTCCTGACAACCCTCCCGACCAATCAGAGGAGGGCACTGTCATTACGGTAGCCTCACCTGATTGGTCAATTCTTTCTTTTTTTTTCTACAAGGGATGCCAGCTCGGGCTGGCTTCCTCGCAGCGTATAGTGTTGTGTTTCGCCGCGTCTTCAGTATATAACAGGGGCGCCGTATCGCGCATTGTGAAATGGTCAATGAGAGGAGAAAATGGGGAAGAAATGACAGCAACACAGCACAAAATAATTAACGAAACTGTTAATATAAATGTGTTTATTGGATGACAACTACAGCCTAAAAAAACAGGGAAGCCTGGCTTCCCTTGGCCTCCGGGAGAAAACGCCACTGCTCAGTAAGCTCTGCAAGACGGGCCAAATCAGAGCGGGCCATGGATGAGTTCAGTGACATCAGAGCCAAGAAAAGTGACATCATCAAAGCTAGCAGTGAACTGTTCAAGATCATATTCCGCGGAAATCCATTTGAAGATTTGGAAGACTAAAGATTTGATATCTTCAGCAAGCGGGCCGTAGCTGGGAGCACACGCCTGAGAAACTGCCTCCAACTACAGGAGCTGCAGCACAGCACTCTCTGTGGGCATATCTCCAGACCAGAGATTGGCTACTGCTACAAAGTCCATCACTGGATGACCTTGAGTATGGATGGAAACAAGGAAAACAAGGTTATGCACCAGTCCCTATAACAGATCCCATTGCACCGGACTACCTTCTGAAGTTAGTCAGCTGCGACTGTGCAGGTGACTGTGGCACTCTCAGATGCTGCTGTAAAAAGGCAAGGAGTCAAATTTCTGCTCATGGTAACTCTTGTCAGAACATCAACCAGCAAGATGATAGTAGTAATAGTAGTGAGGGAGATGCAGGGGAGTTGGTTGAGGTTTGTTAAAATGTCAACTGATAACGCAAGTTTTGATTTGTAATTGTTCAATAAAAATGAATGGATTTTATTATGGATTTGGAGGTTTTTTTACTCAAAACGAATGACTGATAGATTCAGCACCCCTAAAAACCCAGAGGTTAGCCATCTCAAAGACACTTTGGTAGAATTTTTTTTTTCCACCATTTTTACCCAGGCCCTCTGGGCACCCCAACTTTGATGGCTCTCGATTCCCAGAGGATTTGGCCCTGGATAAATTGGGAAGTGTAACTAGACACCTTATAGGAACACATGGTAAAAAAAATAAGCTATTTGTAATAAATTATTTCAGGAAATGTCAA
The DNA here is from genome assembly GCA_900291075.1 of Melanogrammus aeglefinus. Taxonomy (NCBI): domain Eukaryota; kingdom Metazoa; phylum Chordata; class Actinopteri; order Gadiformes; family Gadidae; genus Melanogrammus; species Melanogrammus aeglefinus. The sequence continues at coordinate 10,775 of OLKM01004246.1, read as the reverse complement.
AAAAAATACGTAACTTTCCCTTACTATAGGTAAATAAGAAATCGTATTAAATACATGGATTCATGTCTATAATAACGTAAATAATTTCTCAGAAATATTCCATAAACTTAAAACAAAGAATTATAACTTAACTAATGTCTCAGACCAAATGCAGAAATACAAATTACGGCTTCTAAAAATGAACTATAAGCTATGAACTATGAGCTATGAAGTGGTGTGGAGGCTGGGAGCAGCTTTTAAAGTCTCTTACTCACCTATGATTCTCAGACAGCAGGCCACATCTCCTCCATTCTGACCAGTAAGGGCCACTTCACCTTCCACGACCCAAAGCACCCTGCCTCACCAGCTCCACTCCCTCCTCCCCTCTGCCCAGGACCCAATGGTAACCTGGGGGGGTGGCGAGGCTACAGTAGAACCCCCCCAGGTTTATTCTATTACAGGCCACACCCTTATCTATTACAGGCCACACACCAAGCTATTACGGGACAAACCTCTAGCATTACAGGACACACTCCTGGCTACTACAGGACCCACCCCTAGTTTTGACAGACGGCACCCCTTGCTATAACAGGACATAGCTATTACAAGACACGCCCCTTGCTATTACAGGCCACACTCCTTGCTATAACAGGACACACCCCTTGCTACTGGATGGACGTTGCTTCTCCTTTTCCTTCAGCTTTGTGCGGGTTGGTCTCCCTGACCAACCAGCCTGTCTCAGCAGTGAAGAACAACAGACAGAGCAGTCTGTAAACACAGCCCAACATGTTGACTCTGCTGCATCTAAGCAGCTCAGAAGTATTCATAAGCCCGCTATCCAGATCCATCAACTGGGAAAAATCGTTTGGTTTGCATTTATGTTAAATGCTTCATAAACACTATCCACCCCCTCACAGCGCTAGATGTAGCCATACTTTGGAGATCAACATGTTATCAAGCACATTGGAAGTAGGAGACAAGGCGCTTCTTTACCCAGTGTAAACAGACAGAATAATTTATTTCAGTCTCAGTTCGGAGTTTGGACATGCCAGCAACAGTTGATGAAAACACCATGCAGTCTACACAACAGAAACTCGCTTCCTCCTCTTCATGGTCCTCCTCCCCTCCTCCACGCTTTATCTCACTTAATGAGGAAGTTGAGAGAGAGAGAGAGAGAGAGAGAGAGAGAGAGAGAGAGAGAGAGAGAGAGAGAGAGAGAGAGAGAGAGAGAGAGAGAGAGAGAGAGAGAGAGAGAGAGAGAGAGCGCTTACCAGTTACAGGGCCAGTGATTGCATCCACTGCATTAACTGTATCTGAAGTGTTTGTGTGTATGAGAAAAATGTTTTTCCCAATTAACTGATGTTAACAGAAATTAGTTGTTTATTCTTGCGGTACTGGAGAGCATGTCAATAAATGGTTAGTGATGGCAGTGGTGAAGTATTCTGCCTCTTCTCAATACTTATACTAATCACTAAAAACGACTCATAATTTAAAATCACAATTCATAATTATCTGGAGCATAAACACATGTTTGAGGATCTCATTTACATTCTAATTGAAAGATGAAGACATGTGCTCTGGGCGAGGTAAACAATGTGCCAGTGGTTGGTTGTCAGAAGAAAGCAGGGCCTGACAGCAGGACCCCCTGCTAAGGTCCCATTGTCTATTGTTACGGTTGCCGTCAAATGTGCATTTGTTGTTGACTGATTCTGTATGCAAATCCAGCTGGATGATTCCCTTTCGATGATTGGTTCCTCCCCCTACTTCCTGGATTCCACCGAAGCTACCAATCGGGAGTCTCCAATCAAGCCAGCTGCACATAAATAGCGTGTGTGGCGGCTGCGAACCAGTGAGCAGTCAGCCTCTTTATTGGTGCCTATTTTTTGTGGTTGTTTAGGGTATGAGAGTGTTGATATCATTGTATTGCCTGGCTGCGATTGAGTGGTTTCAGCCAGTGATTTTATTAACCTGTGTAGCCTCCCTTTGTTATAATTCCGTGTGCATGTGCACTCTCTTCAGTCAATTAAACCCCGGATTTTGACCTGAATCTGTCCATTGTCACCTATCCAATTCATTTATCATCCCAATCACGTGTTACTGCTCTTAAAACGAGCTGGGTCGTAACACTGAAAATGGATGCTCCTCTTTAAAGAAGTTTGGTTGTCTCAGTCCCCTCACGGTCTCGGTCCCCTCACGGTCGTCTCAGTCTTCCCCCCTTACGGCCTCAGTCCCCCCCCTCACGGCCTCAGTCCCCCCCCACTCACGGCCTCAGTCCCCCCCCCCTCACGGCCTTAGTCCCCCCCCCTCACGGCCTCAGTCCCCCCCCTCACGGCCTCAGTCCCCTCACGGCCTCTTTCAGTCTGTCCCCTCCCGGTCTCTCTCAGTCCGTCCCCTCCCGGTCTCAGTCAGTCCCCTCACGGTCTCAGTCCCCTTACTGTCTTTAGTATATTCTTATCCACTCTTTACACAAAAAAAATATAAAAACGGTGACTAAGTCCTCAACCCAGCCAAGAAGAGCTAACACCTTCTCTTCATAAGACTACTGGACAATGGACGTGCAAGGCCAACCTCGGGTGAACATGAACAAACTGACAAACTTAAACCTTTCTTGGGAATTGTACATTTTCCGATGATGGTTCGCCTAGCTGGCAATGTTAAAATTAATCCACAGCCAGCAAGGCTGCATCTACAGCCTGCTGGGCTACAACCACAGCCAGCCGGGCTTCATTCTCAGCTAACTGGGCTACAGCCACGGCAAGCCAGGCTACAACCACTACCAGCCAGGCTACAACCACTGCCAGCCAGTGGCACACGACGAGAGTGGGCATTTTGGTGTCAGGAAAACGTATCTAAATATATTGAAGCAGTTCTTTTGGCCGCGAGTAAAAAGAGATGTTGCCGCATACATAAAAATGCCAATTAACGGGCAAGCCGAATCAGTGTGTGAAGTCTGCTCCTCTGCAACCGATTCCTACCAACCATTTGAGTATTTGATTGTGGACTGTGTCGGCCTGTTGCCGAGCGCTAAATCTGGCTGTAAATATTTACTGACAGTTATGTGCCAAAGTACCAAGTATCCGGCTGCATACCCGCTGAGATCCATTACAACTAAAGCCGTGGTGAAGGCACTGACTCAGTTCATTTCAGTTTTTGGTATCCCAAAGGTTATTCAGAGTGACCAAGGGTCAAATTTTTCTTCCCACATGTTTGGTCAAGTGTTGAGATCCTTGCGCATTAAGCACAATCAGTCATCGGCGTACCACGCGCAGAGTCAGGGTGCGTTGGAGAGATTTCATCAGACTCTCAAGTCTCTCCTGCGTGTTGATATTGCACTGAGCTGGATCGAGACTGGGAAGAGGGGCTCCCATGGCTGATGTTGGCTGCTAGAGAGGCTGTACAAGAGGGTACTGGTTTCAGTCCGAATGACTTGGTTTTTGGGCATGTGGTGAGGGGCCCTTTGGCTGTGTTAAAGGACAACAGGGTGGATGCTGAGCCGCCAAAAAATCTGATTGATTTTGTGAATGGGTTTCCGGCATCGTTTGTTTGTGGCGGGTGGTATGGCATGGGATAAGTTGCAGGTGTCTCAGGGCAAAATGAAGAAAAAATATGACTGTCCCGCTGAGTAGAGCAGCGGGAGTTTAGCCCTGGGGACCAAGTTTTGGCATTAATGCCTATTGTGGGTTCGCCATTCCAGGCTAAGTATACCGGTCCATATACAGTCATTGAGAAACTCTCGGATTTGAACTATTTCATTGCGACACCGGGGCAGAGAAAGTCTAAACAGCTTTGTCACATTAACTTGTTGAAGCCTGTACTGACTAAGCCCTAAACTTAGTAGTACTGGTTGTTGATTCCGTTTATAGTTTCCGACGTGCGCCCAGCGCGCTCCAATTACCGCAAAAACGAAGAGAGTTCAGTTTATTTTGCTGGTTTATTTTCCTTCCAATAATACACAGCCGCAATAATTCTAACTAACTCAAAATACATGTAACAAAACAATAAACCCGAATTCCTCACTAAACTAAGATGCATTAACACACGGGGACACGGGCACACGGGCACAGTCGAAAAACTGTTTGCTTCCCCATCAACAACAACCTGTGATCAGGTTCAATCAGGTTAAATGCCTCACTCTGCTGACCCAAAGTCAACTGAACCCCACAGCCCCCTAGTGGCACGGGGTAAAATTACACAAAAATAAAGCACATTTAATATGGCTCCTACAAAGCCGTTCTACATCCGTGGTAGTTAGTCAGGTCGGGCTGATGGTGTGCGTCCGGCTCCGGTTGCTAGTTCAGCGGCTGTGAGGCATGAAGATGGGGTGCCTGAGCCGATGACAGTTTTCTGTGTGGTTGTATAAAAAATTCTGAATCTCTGTCTAACTTGGACAAGCTGTTGTCCCATTTGTCTGAGTCTAGACGCTGTGAGCTGGCTGACTTGGTGCGGAAGTTTCCCTGTCTGTTCGGTGATGTCCCTTCGTACACTGATTGGGTGGAGCATGACATTGAGGTGGGAGATGTGCAGCCGATAAAACAGCGTTTTTACCGTATGCAACCGGAGAAGCTGAAACATCTTGACTCTGAAGTGGCTTACATGGCTGAAAATAATATGGCTGTGCCGTCTAACTCCAGTTGGGCCTCCCCCTGTATTTTAGTGCCGAAGCAGGACAAAACACCTCGGTTTTGTACAGATATGAGAAAAGTAAACTCTGTCTCAAAGCCAGATTCTTTCCCTTTGCCGCGAATGGACGACTGTATTGACAGTGTTGGGCCTGCCAAATTTGTAAGTAAATTCAATCTGCTTAAAGGGTATTGGCATGTGCCGCTGTCCAAGCGTGCTCAGGAGATAGCAGCATTTATTACACCATCGGGTCTGTATTCTTATACGGTAATGCCGTTTGGGTTAAGAAACGCTCCCGCTACGTTCCAGCGGTTAATGAACAGAGTTGTGTCCAGGTTGGGGGGGTGTTCAGTTTATTTGGATGACTTGGTGATTCTTAGCGATACATGGCACTCCCATCTTCAGCGCATCTGGGCGCTGTTTGAACGCCTGGCAGAGGCGAGGCTTACTGTTAATTTAGCCAAGTGCGAGTTTGCTAAGGCCACTATTACTTATCTGGGGCGAGTAGTGGCGCAAGGTTGCGTAGCTCCAGTCCAAGCGAAGGTTATGGCCGTCAAAGTTTCCACGGCCCACAACGAAGAAAGAGCTTCAGCGGTTTCTCGGTCTGGTGGGGTATTACCGAGGGTTCTGTCAAAACTTTTCCACTGTAGTGTTCCCCCTTACTGAGGTTCTGAAGACCAGAGCAAAGTTTGTGTGGTCGCCAGAATGTCAGCAGACCTTTGATAAGGTCAAGACTGCTCTTCCCCTATTCTGGCAGCACCGCGATTCGACCGGACCTTTTTGCTCCAGGTTGATGCCAGTCAGGAGGGAGCAGGTGCCGTTTTGCTGCAGGGAGATGACCAAGGTGTAGTGAGGCCAGTAAGCTTCTTCGCCAGGAAATTCCATCGTTACCAGTTTAATTACTCCGTGATCGAAAAGGAGGCATTGGCGCTGGTTTTGGCACTGCAGCATTTTGAAGTCTATGTGGGAGGAGGTGCGCCCCTTGTGGTTTACACGGATCATAATCCTCTGACCTTTTTAAGGTCATTGCGGTGTCCGAATCAGAGGTTAATGAGATGTGTTTTGTTTCTGAAGGGATATGATCTTGATATTCGGCATAAGGGGTGGATAATGGATAATGTCATTGCCGATGCGCTGTCACGTGCTCCTTTGCCATGAGTGAATGTGACTAGTGATGCCATTTCATGCTGTTCGTGATATGTTCTTCTGTCTGTTCTCTTAATTTGCTTCTCAGGTACCAGGGTTGCTGAGGTCAGGTGGAAAAGGAACAAGACATGTGCAGGGTGGAGTTGTGTTTTTCTTAGATTAATTTTTTTTTTTGGTCAGTTACTTATCTTTGAATTAATATTTTTTTGGGGGGGGGATAATTTCAGGTTAATTTGTTTAGCTTGATAATTATAGGTAAATTTGTTTAGTGTGTGCCGTGTTCCCTTTGGGACACCGACTTTATGGGGGGGGGGGGGGGGGTGTGATGACCCCGCCTACTTCATCATATGACGCTTCATCGAGGTGATCAGCTGATGCCATCTGATGCCATCAGCTGGATCTGGAGCACCTGATCCCGGTGCTCCAGCCGGATAAAGGGCAGCTGATTGCTTATTGTTGGGCGCTCTTCTTTTGGCTCTCTTCGCAGACGTCCGCACCTTTTTGGTTTGCTTTGGCTTTTTCATTTAATTTATTCCTTCTCTACAACACCCCACATCGCATTATCAATACACCCACATTTACATGACTGAAACTACTGACATACAAACCTCATACTGGCGTTACTTTGGTTAAGTTGTTACGTTATGTAAATAAATCTTTATTTTCTACCAGTTATGCACCGTCTCTCCCATTTTTGTCACCGCCGTTGAGTCGGGTCATGACGACTAGCTGGGCTACAACCATGGCTAGCTGGGCTACAGCCACAGCCAGCCGGGCTACAGCCACTGTCAGCCAAGTTAAAACCAAAGCCAGCCGGGCTACAAGCACGGCTAGGGCTACAACCACAGCCAGCTGGGCTACAACCATGGTTAGAAGGGCTTCAACCACGTCTGGAAGGGCTACAGCCACCGGGGCTGCAACTACAGCCAGCCAGGCTACATCCACTGCCAGCCAGGCTACGACCACGGCTAGCAGGGTTACAACCACAGCCAGCCAGGCTACAACCATAGCTGGCTGTGACACAACCACGGCGAGAGGTCTGTGCTGTGGTGACTCAGCCAGTGAGGCCATGCTTGGAGATGGGGCCCCTGCAGTCTGATACGCATGCTGACCCAAAGCTTCCTGGTATCGAAGTTAACAATCCAATAGCAAAGTGTAACATTAACCCAAAGCACCAGTCATGCGTGACCAGAGGGCTAAGGGATGTAAACAGGAAACAAATCACAACAAACAGGAACTCAAACGTCTTTCAAACTCTCAACCACTCCAGAATAATATGGGATCCCAAAGTTAAACCTAAAGGTTTTACTTGGTGGACGTCTTAACATAAGTCTCCTAATGAAAAGTGACCAAATCCAGTATCTACTAATATAATCAAATTTAGATTTTCTCTGTCTATCTGAAACTTGGCTACATGAAAACTCACCATCTGCATTTAAAAAACTAAGCTATAAAATGTAGGCGAGATAGGGTGAAATCAAAAGGGAGGCGGGATCATGGTCTATCTGAATTAGAAAGAACCTGAAACAAATAACCGATGGGCTAGATCTCTCGCAGCTGATTAAAGGTCCTCCAACAAGAATAACCCTATCCACCAGAACTTAGATTGATTTAGTGATCAGTAACGAATTGAAGAGAACCTCAAAATCATACAAGATAACTTGGGCTATCTGATGACAATCTAACTGTTGTGGTCAGAAAGTTAACAAAAATTTGATTCAGCCCCTCTACTAAGGAACATGAAAGCATTATAATCCCCAAGTACATACAAGAGTGATTTAAAAGCACTATTCATAGTTTTAACTGGAATCTGCCGGCGTTTGAACAGTGTAGGAGCATGGTTCAGCTCGCTGTTGGATGACAACCGCAGGCTCCCAGCCGCGTCATGTCTGTATGTGCACATTGTCTCCTGGGGTCAACACTGGTATTGGCTTTGCCCACTGGTCATAGTGTTGCTTTTGGCGGGACTGCAGGTCCTGTATTTTGCCATGAACATGCTGTGGGGCTGACTGTAAACATGGGAACACGGCACTGGAACATGGGAGTGTGCTCCGTAAAATCCTTCCCATCAACATTTGTGCAGGTGACCTTTCAGTCCTGTCACCGCTGTGTTCCTCAATGACAGCAACACCAGATGTGGGTCAGTGCCGGTCTGCGTTGCTTTCTTCAGCGCATGTTTTACAGTCTTTATGGCCCTCTCACCCATTCCATTAGAAGAGGGAAAACCTGGGCTAGAGTGTTTGAGCTTAAACTCCCATGAGACTGTCAATGCCATCATCTCATAGCTGGCGAATGGGACGTGATCGCTCACTATCTCTCTAGGAATCCTGTGTCTTGCAAAGACCGATTTTATCTTCTGAATCACTGTGTAAGCTGTCTTGTCAGATAGGTTGAGCACTTTGGAATATTTTGTCAGGTAAACTACTAGCAACAGCTATTATGATTTTGTCTCCGACCATGACAATGTCACTCAGTGCTGATATTGTCCTTCACTTGCCAGCAGCTCTGTAGTTTCCTGTCCAGACTTTTCTTTTTTGTAGGCCAGCCTTTCACATGTTTCTCACACACAGCTTGAAACACATTATCTGCTGCCGTTGCTCTTTTCAGTTGGCTGAGTGTCTCCTCACTCAGCTCCCAAGGCATACACAACTCTCTTGTCGCAGGGGTTCTCATTGATAATGTAACTGTCTTTGCTTGCCATGGCGCGTGAGAGTGTGTCGGCAATGTACATGTGCTTGCCTGGTATGTATGTTACGTTGAGATCATACCTCTGTAATTAGGCTTGTCATTATGCGCAAGCCTAATAATAATTCGGCTTGCGAATAATGACCTCCAAAGGCTTATGATCGAACTGCACAGTTACTGATCTGCCATAGACATACTGGTGGAACCTTTTGGGAGAAAACACAATGGCAAGCAACTCTTTCTCTATTTGTGCGTACCTCTTTTCTGTGTCGGTGAGCGCTCTTGAGGCATAGCACACTGGGTGGCCATCCTGCAGCAGACAGGCACCCTGTCCATCTTTTGAGGAATCAGCCTGTAGAGTCAGCGGCTGCTTGTGATCATAATACTGTAACCCACTTCAAAGTATGTAGACGTCTGGACCTCCAGGTTCTGAGGAGCTGGGAGTATAGCAATAACCAGAGCATACAGGTAGTTGTAGTTAAATGTGCATTTTTTATTTGAAACTGAACTTTGTGCACATAATATACAATTGCAACCTATGGGCCCAAAAAACACGAGCAAAATAAAATGTCTCGTTTGAGTATTGTTCTTTTGTTGCTTCACAACTTCAATCAGTGTCCGAGTCAATTTGTCAGGGGAATAGTCAAGTCAGGGAATGTGCTCAGGGAAGGCGTTCGTTGGTGTCGATCAGGGAGACTGACACAATCCTACCACCGGGCCTTTTGGAATGATGATAGAGCAGCGGTTCCCAAACTTTTTTTCCTGCACACCCCCTTCTACGTCCCAACCGGGTTGGGGCACCCCTAATCCCCACTTCAAAAAGAAGGAAAAAAAACGCATCAAAGCTTTGTTTTATTGCCATATAAAGACTCATGCGCAAATAACCATAACACGCATGACAATAACAACATAAACAAAGTTTCCATATAATGCAATAAAGCTACGCACAAGCCTCAACTTTAAGACAGACACAGGCTCACTAACAGAAAGCACGGTTATCTGCAGCCGTGTAAAAGAAAAATTGCAGCAAGTCTGGGAAAGATATATAGATATACACCATGCACACTATATTATATATTATTATAACAGGGTATCTGCAGGTTTCAGTAAGTCAAATTTAAGACTTTTTAAGACCCTTTTAATACCGCCTTGAAGGAAATTTAAGACTTAAAACACGCGATGGTGGGGGTTGGCAACAGACGCGAGCCAACTTCGGAAACGGACGTCTTCCAGCCAACTGTCCTTGAATTTGCACCTACCCATTGTCACAGACTAGCTAGCAAGCACGCAGATAATCATTTATATATGCAGCTAGCAAGAAAGAAGACTCTCTACATGTCCATCCTGAAAAGTCCCTCGAGAAAAATAAAAATATATATAGTCCTATACCCCACCAAATTTAAGACCTTGAGTTACAGTATTTAAGACCAGCATATGACATTTCTAACAAATTTAAGACTTTTTAAGGCCTTAAATTTAGAAACATGAATTTAAGACTTTTTAAGGATGCGCGGACACCCTGTATAATATATATATTCCTATATACATATATTGCCAGATACCATGAAATAGCATGGGCTACACACGCTTCAGAATTTCTTCCCCAGCTGTGTTTCGATCAGCCCTGCTCCACTCGGTTTGGCTCGGCTGGGATTTGCGTCTCCGTCACAACAGAGCTACCGCTTGAAGGTGTATCTTACTGATGACGCACTTGTTGTGAGTCGATGTCACAACAACACACACACTTATTTCTTGAAAATTTGTTTTATATTATAGCCGACTGAAAGATATTTTCTATTTTGTTTTGCAAGCGAATATCATCAAACTAAAATCCCATAACTTAAGCTTCATTAACATTTTTAATTGGGCAACATTTATTATAGGAATGCACGAATCACAACGACTCAAGCTATATAAAACTCTAATCATACTGCTTCGATGCGTCTTAGACACAAGCATGTACAAGAGATTCTATTTTTACAGGTCTATAACCTTATTATTTGAGAGACAACCTCTCGCTCCACTGAGCAGCTGGGGAGAAGGTAACCACGGCCACTCAAGTGTGCTCTGGCCCGACCTCGGAGATGCTCCATCTAGGGCAAGGTGTGTGAAACTCGACACATAGCATGGATTTGGACATGGCCCAAAGTACTAATGGAGCCCCAGGTCACTGCCACGTAGGCCCCAGTAAATGTTTGGATCATATTTAAGCAATATCACACGAGAGGGAGTGCTGTTGTACTGTATATCAGCACGGCTGTGATTCGGTCGTAGGCACGAGGCCGCAGGCCGAGTGCCGCAGATAATCACAGCCGTGCTGATATACAGTACAACAGCACGACCTT
>OLKM01004245.1:0-23993 GCA_900291075.1 Melanogrammus aeglefinus | reverse complement strand
TCAGCTCCACCTTTCAGCACTGTTTACATTGCATAACTCGATATATACATATTGGGAAAGCCAATCAATCGTCTTGGGAAAATATATAATTTTTTTTTCCCTCAATGCCATAGCTGCTCCATAACCTCTACTTAATTGGACTTGTGGCTACATTAAGCTAAAATCTTCAACCCTGCTAACATTCACCCCGTAACAAAACACTGTTACGGGTTGAGATCATTGTTACAGGGTTGTAAGCTCTGGACTGTTCTTAGGCCAGCCAGCCAAGCGATAAAAAGCAAACAATAACAAGACAAAAAATGAAATGCAAAAACGATTCCTTGTAGACACGATGAAAACCTCCACCAGGAAGTTTCTGGCCAGAAAAAACAACCACCAGCCACAATTTCATGCCCTCATTTTTGCCGGCGCGACCCTTTTGGGTTGTCCACCCCTCCCTTTTCAGACCGTGACAAATGCCAGTGCAGGTTAATGAAAACCTAGGCTTTCTGGCTGACCAAGCTTTGTCCAGCTTAAGTTATTGTGAACTTCAAATTTAGAGGAGCCTCACAGAACTTGTCTCTTGTGACATGGCAGCAAGACTGATGTATGGAGAATGTGAAGACTGTCAAGAGCAGAAATGTTACCTCTCAACACTCTTCAATATCAGGCAACGGTATGCCCTATTACCGTGGACTGCGCAGCTGCATGGCCAATGATGAATGGCCTTATAAACACATTGGACTTCTCTGAAAACTTTGCTGTTAAGTACAGTACTGAAATTCAGTCAGTACACTTTTGGATCATCCCACCAACAGGCCACACTGCCACACAGGGCGTCATCTATGTTGTGACTCACAGAGCCAACCTGCTTTACCTCCATCTCACCATCCCAAGCACAAGAGTCCAGCAGCCATATGCGGAACATTTGAACCTGTACTGGACTATGTACAGACCCACACATCCAGCAGCGTTCTGTTGTGCCGCACTATGTTTATGGATGGACCTGTCACGCCAGTACAGACAAAAAGGAAACTTTTTTCTTTCGTTACAGAGCTTGACAGAGAGGACTGCAGAGGGACCTGGAATTTTTGAGTCCAGTCACGGCCAAAGGAGCCACAGATGGTGTAGGTGCTGCCTTAAAGAGATCAGCAGACACCTCATCAGCCATGGACGGGACATCATCAATGCGCTTAGTGAGCTTATTCAAGGCCCTCTCCGAGGACGGACACCTCAATCAATTGTATCTCATCGAAAATTGAAGCTGTTGAGCAGGCACTGCCAAGGATGCGTCCACCATTCCACCAGTCCAGGAAAACCATGCGCATCCATCCAGGTTCATCACTCTTGCTCGAGGGAGATAACATATCGAGATGTCAGCTGATGTGCCTCCACAAGGAAAAGCTTGCAATTGTGAATGCTGAATACTCAAGCATTTCAGCTTTGTTAGCAATAATCCCAGCTACTAGTGTCACAGCTACTGTGTCCCAAGGGCAGAAAACAATCAATTGGGATAGATCCTGGGTAATAGGGAGGGGCGCGTGCTACCTATGACCCAAGGCATTGTCCCGGGATAATCCTGCCACAGATGAAACAAACGTACAAGTCAAATGCATGCACCATGCTGAAGAACCAAAAACAGGTTCTTTTGGCCTGTACAGAGGGATGTGCTGTGGTATGCATTGACGATGTGCTTGAGCTCATCCACCCTCCTCAGCCCGTGACAGGACGTGATTCAAAGTCACATGCACATTCAGAAGCAGATCTGGACAGACTGCTTGACTGAAGGATGAAATGTAATAAATAATTGTAATTGTATAGTGATTGTATGTTTATTAAAAAAAAACTAAATTATCTTGAATGTCACAACAATACATTTATTGTTAAGAGCGTAACCTGTGTTGGTATGTTTACAACTGATTCCTGATTAACTGATACAGCGTCCAGCCCAGTCATTCTTCATTTTTGTCCTCTCATAGGACAGATTTATTTTCAAACATGTAAATGATTATATACTTAAGTTATGTTTCTCTCCTGTTGCTTCATTTTAATTAATTAATTAAAGTCCATTTCAGCTTTGATTAAATGTTGTGTGCATTCATTCAACCCTGTTACAGGTGTGTCTCAACATCTGTTACAGTGGTGTTCACCCTGTTACTTGATATATTTTCATATATTTTGCGCAAATAATAACAAGATATTAGATAAATGTTTGTTGAACTGTATGCAGAAGTTTGGAGGACAAGTAGAAAATATAGAAAGTCGATCTAATGTTTATGTTAAAAGTAATTCTTCAGGATTATGCAAGACCTCGCTTGCTACAGTAAGCTTGCAATATCCTACTTGAAAGGTTAAATTATCATTATTTAGATATTATAAAATATACTTACAAAAAGTCATTCTACACAAGGCGACAGGTGATTTTACCTTGCATACTGAAGAATTAGTTTGAATATGCTTTTAACATTTATACTCATACAGGAATCAAATTGTCCACGTTACGGGGTTGAATTTATATACATCTATAGTGCCAAGAAATACTCCTAATAATGTTTGGAGATTTTTCATGCCGAAGGGGGAAAATGTATTTTTCACAGAGGTTCAAATAGTCCTCTCAGATGCAATGTTCAGGAAACCAATTTTTTGTGCGTAATTTGTCAGTACCAGAGAACGCCAATGTGCCCCCGAATTTCAGGAATCACCCAGTTGGCTTGCCGTCCGCAGTAGCTGCCGTAGACGATTTCACATTCAATGTTTGAGATATCACTGTCCCCATCAATACAGAAACTGCCAGGTTACGGTGCTGCTCTCAGCTCACTGCAAGGATTTCTTCATCGTTTTCTGCCTATGCCTATCATTTCTGCACATAATTTTGTCATTATCGTATTGTTGGAATTTGATGTCGGCCTCACTGCGTTTTCTTGTGTAGGACCATCAGTGGATGAAACTTCACAAAGGGCAGCTCTTCTTTAGCAATATATATGCGATATTAATTAAATCTTGAGCTGTCTTCTTTTATCTTCTTCAGAGAGCATGGCCTGTCTCCTCACAGCCGCCTGCAAGGGTTTTGTTTGTGCCGCTTGAATGCAGTCTGCTGCACGCGGTTGGCCTATATGATTTACTGTGTTTCACTAAATTATCGTTGAAGCTCGCATTGCCCTGCTGACAAAAAACGACTTTCCGGCTACTTTCTATTTCTGCGATTTGCAGTATTTACAATGCATTAAACTCGTTTTCGGTAAGCGCCACGGGAATGTTTTCTGCCAGTCAGGCATTAAAAACCTGTACTTTTACGGTTGGGAGCGTTATCACCTGCGGCTGGCTCCTGTTTCTTCAGTCACTCACGTTAGCTCCTTTCGTTCCCGTCAGCTCCTTGATTCCTCGTCCCTCGTCCACCATTTCGGCCTCGGTGCCTGGTCCATTGTGTCCACAGCTTCTGCTCTGTCGTCTTTTAAAATATTCGCTAATGCCGCTTCATTGTTCCTACGTTTTGTTTTCGTTTGTTAGCTGGTTTTCGGGCTTCGCATTGCCTTTTGCTTTACCTGCCTTCCGCTGCACGTCGGCAAAGCACGCTCACTACGTGCGTCCGTTTTTTCAAGTGCACAACCGGTCCACAACCTCCAATGTCAGCAACACATCATAAAACATTTATTGAACGGTAAAACTTGGTAGTTCGCACCACGTTGCTATTATTGCGCATTTCACAATTCGCCACTTAACCATTTTTTACTCGTATTTGACGCACGAGGAGGTCAGCACTGCTCAGCCCGATATATCGGCTATTTCTTCAATTGATCCTTTTCACGCCATTCATATTTTCCACTGTACTTCTGGTGCAGTCCGATCGAGCATATTGCTGAATTATTGCTTTCTCCCCATTTGCAATTGGATCCCCTCAATTTCTTTATCATTTATCATTTTCACCCAGCTTCTGCAGTTTAAGCTATGAATACTGCAGTGGTGGAAACCCTTGCCTAAGGATCTCTCAAGCGCGAAAAAAGGATCTGTTATAGCCTCCATTTATTTTAACGCTGCTTGTTGCATTCCCTAGTATAACAATTTTATCCAATTTATCTTCTCTCTCGCACCAAACTTCTGCCAATGGAAGGTGTGCTCGAACCCTATCAAGGCTTTATTCAAGTCTACACTTTAAATAATTCCCCCGGCCTTGCCCATTGCTACTCTACCGTAGTCCCCTTATTGCTGCTAATGATGTCTGATATTCCCTCCCTGTATCCCGTACGCCCTGTGTTGATGATAATGGGACTGTTTGGTGCTGGCCGTTTTATTTCTGTTGTACATACCTTTGCCAAAATTTTGTAATCTGTTAATGTAGCTTAGTGGTCTGTAGGTTCTCTAGTTTTCTTTCTGCTTCCCTTGTTTTATAATAGTACGTTAATATCCTGTTGACCAGTGGACTCTGGTATCTCCTGTTCCTTTTCCATCTCTGCATAAATCATATTTAATTAGGGAACACGAATTTCTATTAAGTTTTGTAAAGCTCACTCGTAAGGCCATCTGTTTCCTCGGACTTTTATTGTGGTTTGTAAAAACATTTATTGCTTCTCTTATATTCTATATCTTTTATATTATCCTCACGCAATTACATTTCTCGTCTTGTTGTGATTGTTTTTATTAATATTACTAATACTATATCTTCCCTATTTGTAATTACCTTTTGAAGAATCAATATCATATCTACAATCAATTATTGTCTCTCCATCTTCATTTTCCACTCTTTCGATATCTCCCCCCTTCTCCTATTCGATTTATCTGCTCTTGTTCTCTATTTCCAATTCCAAAAAATAACTAACCTGTGCATTCTCTCCTCATTGCATTATTTCGTCCTACTCCTTGTTATTGCCCCTTACATTGATTTCGAGTTTCCGATTTTACCTTATTCTCTATACTATGATTTGGATCCTTGTCCACTCTCTCAGCCTTTTCTGCGGGTGCATCCGTCAAGCTTTTACTTTCCTCTTTCTTTTAAAATTCTGAGATACTTAGCATATCGAATGCTCTATTGTTGGGATGCATTATGAGTAATTCATAATCGATAGTTGTTTCATCTTTATCGATCGATGATCGATTATTGATAAGCGGCATTTTTCTGAGAATCTGAATTTCCCTCTGAATCGGTTCTATTCTCTGTATCGTAAAATGCTTCTTCTTATGATAAAAAAAAATGCAAATCATATTCCTTCATCAGATTAATCTGGGCCTCCTGAGGCAGGGAAGTAACATTTTGGTGATAATCAAACATATTCTGAATAGAAATATTACACTCATCTCTGTGCGACATTGGAAAACATTAATTAGCAGCATGCATAAAAAGAATACATTCCTGAATATTGAAGAATACAATACTATGTAGGTCTACTTAACATGAATAATATTAGTGCACTGTCTCTTAGCAGACATAATATAATAAATCAGAAGTAATAAAAGTGTCAAATGTGGACTATTAGCACAGCATTATAAATCCCCCTTTAAACTGGGAAAATTGAACATCTATCACAATAACATTAAGACTGGATTGTCGTAAGCTCTAGTTTTAACTTAAAATATAGGCTGCTATGAATGAGATCGACTCGACGTCTGTCTTCGTAAAACCAAAACAAGACATCCAGTGCACTCTCATTCCAACTTTAAATTGCTCCAAACTGCACCTCCGTCTTGCCCTCTTCATCCTATCAGTTACCGCTGTTATCGTCAGAGCCCTGCTTCCGCTTGTTTCCCGCGTTTGCGTCAAGTACGTCTGCGCGTCAAGCGCGCCCTCACGCGGACTGCGGGGAATTCTGTGTTTCAAAACGCAATTAATTGCAATTATTTTTTTTAAGAGTAATTTCTTATGGACAATAATTCAATAATTGATTAATTGTTTGCATCCCTACTTATTGTTCTTATCTTTTGCTTGTTTTTCCACCATGATCCCTTATTTCTGCACCCTTCCATGTTATTTTTCGTTGCTTACAACGGGCCATTATTTTGTTTCTGTACCTCTCTTCCTCAAGCAGACTGCTGTTGAGGCACCATACTCCTCCTCCCCTTCTTTCCACCCCACTACCACCTCGACCCAACAGAATGGCCATGGTCAATAAACGATGTGAAGTTATATACTTCATTTTTTTTTAGATATTTTACAGTGCTCCGTTTTGCAACACATAGATCAATTCGACTCTGCTTTAATTCCCCCATTACTATTTGTCTCCTTGAGTACCGTATTGACCCGAATATAAGACGCCCAACTGATAAGACGGACCCCTCTTTTCAAGACCAATATTTGGAAAAATACTTCTTATTTGGACAAAATTTGATTTGCATAAAAAAATCATTGTTTGCCCTGTACATTTCAACATCGTTGGTGTTTATGCTGGGGGGGGGGGGGAAATCTTCTATAACTCCGCAAATAGGCAAAGCGAACGCACTTAACGGTTCTCTATGCCATAGGTTATAACAGTGCAATTAAACGAGCATAAGCCTACTGGCTTAACTTGTGTAATAACGGCGCACATTTTCTTGACAAACAGTGTCAGAACAGTCTGCAAAATGTGAGAACAATAACATCTAAAAACACCAAGAACAGTTTTTTGTTTTTCATTCATTCAGCTGCATCCTCCGCATCACTGGGTTCCTCCTCCTCACTCGCACTTTCGTTGTCGCTCGCTGCCGCTGCCGCCGGCTCCTCCCACATCAAATCATCCTCGCTTCCATCCATCAGATTTGAGATGCAACATTTCTTGAACCGCGTTGAATGATGCTCTCAGAGGACACATCTGCCCAGCTTGCAGGATCCATTCACAGAGAAGACGGGCAGAAGGTTTCTGAATTTTTCCAGTACGTGTCAGGACATGGTTACCAGCCAGGAGCCATGCTGTGTAGTTCTTCCGCAGATTGTTTTTGAATGGCTTAACGACCACATCCAGTACCTGTAACAATTTTTTTTAAAACCATTATAGGCCTACAGTAGCTTGTTGTTATGTAGACATCTATCATAAATCTCTAACTGTATCTTTTTCAATCTCTCCAAAAATGACTCAAACTACACTGACCTGCAGCTGACTTGTCATTCCACCTGGGATGATCACCAAGTCACCATTCAGCTCCTTAACTTATTTCTTGACCTCCTCTGTCAAGATGTCCATGGTGAAAGCATCTAGCACCAGCATGTTGTCGCCCTCCGTCTAAGTCCCCCGGGACGTCTGGCCCCACACAACCTTCAGCCCAGTCCCACCACAAGCCTGGACTCCATCCACCCCTTCTTTTGTGCGCGCACAATTATGGCAGCCGGCATAGGATCTTTGGGTTGAGTCTTCCGTTTTAAAATCACATAGGGGGGGGGAGTTTCGTCCCATCAGCGAGGCAGGTTAACATAACGGTAACGCGGCTCTTCTCATTCCCTGTGGACTTTACAATCACAGACTTGTCTCCTCTTTTGTGAACGGTGACAGATGTAAAAAAAAATGCTGAGCTAGGCTTGTCCTGCGTCTGAGGGACAGGCCATTACGTCGCATCATTCTGTGGCACCAGCCCATGCTGGCTTTGAATTCGGCGCAGGGAATGTTAAGCTCTGTGGCTACTTCAAGTGCTTTTTGCTGTATCACTGCCCTCGTGATGGGCATCCCTTCATTACGTTTTTCATCTACATATTCACACACCCTTCTGTGAAGCGACCAGTTTGTGGACCACGATAGCTCCTTCTCTGGCTGTGAGCGTTTTTTAGCTCATCTTTCTGTGACCGCCAGCGTCGTACGTTGCACTCAGTCACATCATATTTTTTTCCTGCCCTCACGTTATTCGTTCTCTCAGCTTCATTTACAACCATAAGTTTAAAATTCGCATCATAACTTCTCCTCTGATTTTTATTCACCTGACCGACTTTGGAAGCACTTTTTTCAAGTGGATCTCTGTGTCCGGGCTGCATCTTTCTGTCATTCAGTAGCTTATGCAAATGAAGGCTAACACACCCACTCCAGCCGACTTGTTTACATACTTGTTTATGTTTACAGGATCACACTGCGACGGAGACAAAAGCGCTCATATGGCGCTACCTATTGTTTTACATGAGTTATTCCTTAGACCCCGAATATAAGACGAGGTGTAATTTTCAGGCATTTTTCAAGGGAAAAAATATCGTCTTATATTCGGATCAATACGGTATTCCCGCTTGTTTGGGTTTTCATTCCTCCATATATCAATTATTTGTCTTTCCTCCATCATTTTCAGAAAAACCTTTCTTGACGTGTCATTCTTAAATTCTTTCCCTCTCGCTAAATCCAGCCTCGTACTTTTTAAATTAAAATCTCCCACTATAATAGTTTCCCACACACCATTTCCCCAAACCCAGGAAAACACCTTCCTATCAGTTTCTATATTTGGAGCATAGACATTAATCAGTCGATACACTATATTGTTGTATTTAAATTCTATAATAATTATTCTTCCCGTTTTATCACTGTATAGTTCTTTTATGTTCTCTACAATATCATTTTTTATCAAAATCGCTACACCACGTGATTTCTCTATACCATTATTTACATATACCGTGTCTTTCCATTTTATTTTTAAATCCTTCATGATATTGTCTGTCCAATTTGTTTCTTGCAGACATAATATATCTTTTTTCTTGCATTTAGCTAATAGTTTTTCCAATTTGCTTTGATTTCTTAAACCATTTGTGTTAAATGAAATTAAGCTGAACATTAGACACAAGGTGATTATTGTTTCATTTCTAACCTTCATTTTTTCGTACCGTTCTTTTTTGCTGCTACTATTCTTTCCTTCTTTGCTTTCCTTTTCTTCACCAGCTCTGCCTTTCTTTCCTTTCTGTCCATGGGTTCGTCTGTCTCCGATACCGTCTCGACGTCCATTTCCTCCATCCAGCTCTTCCTTATTTGGTCCCGCTCCTCCTCTGGGGTTTCCTCGATCTCCCCCTCCGACAACATGCCTTTTGCGTTGTCCTCTCCAACTCCTCTTGGACATCCTCCGCCAACCAGGGTGCTGTCATGGACCATTTTCTGCATCAGATCCCCAGAGGTACCTTCACCTACTCCCAGCCCAATCGCTCCCCCGGTTGGTGGATCCTCTGGCAGGACGACGTCGTCCAGAGTGCTGCAGAGTGGCTCCATTTCTGCTGCCACCGCCGCCGCATCCGCGTCCAACACCACTGCTGACAGCTCCGAAGCCTGCCAGCACCACTGCTATCGCCGTCGCTTCACCGTCCCGCTGCCCTTCCTGGTTCTCATCTACTCGGTCTCCTCTCACGTTGCGCAACGGGCATTACCGCGCGTAGTGCCCCTGCGTCTGACATTTGTGACATCTGAATTGTGGGCAGTCTCTCAATCAAGGACCCGGATCCACTTTTTTCAAAACCCGAAAAATCAATAACGTTTTGGCTTATCGATATCACTATCGAGTCTCGTTGTTTTTTTCCTCCCGTAGTGTCCTGCTGTAACGTTCGTTGTGTGTCCCTCGAGTCGCGTGACTCGCGTCATGACATTTAAATATAATCAATCCAATCACTGCAGCGTGTCCACCAATGTTTTTGAAGGAAATTTTAAGCAATCGGGTATTAAAAGTAAAACTAGTGAAGTCTGGTAATTAACCTCGCTCACGTCACGAGGATGGCTGAACGGGCGAAAAGGTCTACAGTTTGGCTTAATTTTACCAAGCTCAAAGATAAACCGGAAGCAAAATGCAACTTATGTTTCAAAATCATATCTTGTAAAGGGGGGAACACAACCTCAATGGCCAAGCACATACGCATCGTGCATCAAATAAAGCCCAAATGCACTACCTTCGACTGTCTCGGGGTTGAAAAGACCCCATGCGGCGGCAGGACTCCTCCTGCCGCCGCACGACAGCCGGGCGCGACTTCATCATCCACTCGAAGTACCAGTGGTAAGCGCACACAGACTTTGTAGCTTGTCTCGTCAGTTAAAAAAGGTAATCCAATAGTGAAATCTGTGTCGTAATCAGCAGCATACAAGCAGCTAGTTAGCTTTAAAAGTAAATAAAGTTTCAGACGTGCTGCGTGATGATGCGTTCAGGTTGGCTCAGTAAAACGACTACTAGGTTTTGCGTTCAAGTGTAACGTAAAGAAAAGGGAAATTGAGTTTTTGGTGAGAAACATGAGTAATACAGTTGTATAGTGCTCTAATCATTTTAGAATATATAATTAAACTACGCATGCCAATATTAATTGAAAATGACATTTATTTAAAAATACAATTATTTTTTTCCTAAATATTTTCCTCATTTGTTAAGCAATAAAAGCAATACCAGTTTCGTTAAAAACATATTGTCGCGTCATCTTTCCACCAAATAATATAAAAGTATCGATAGTGGTATCGATACAGACTCGGATCGATAGGAGTTTCGATAAAGGTATCGATATCAATAAATATTAACGATCCCCATCCCTATTTGTCGGTCATGAATGACTTCTGAAAAATTCTGTGCCTTCCAGTGTGTCAAATTTTGTTGAATACGGCAGTGATATCACCGTCTCTGTAAATTGTACTTTTAGGAACCTTGTCCCGTCTGCTATGTCTGTCCCAGGCCACATCCTTCTCCTTATCGTGGAGACAGCTTTCACTCCCCACTCGTGCAGTTTCACCCAGATCACCTCAGGCACATATGTTGGAAGGTTTAAAAAGGAAACAACCAGCTCATTATTTACCATCTCCTTTACAAAGGACTTACTTTTATTTTTAACCCATCAAGCAATTTCTCCTTTCCGTCTACATTTTCCATCGTGATTTCATATTTCTTCTGTCCTTTAAATCGACAGCCAATTGCCACCCCACATATCTTCTTGATTTCTTTTAGCAGTTCCATCATTGATACGTTTTCTTCACCAATAATCTCCACAGCAACTGTCAGCTTCTTCTCAAAAGTTTGAGTCTTACTTTGGTACAAAGCCTTCGTGCCATAGTCCGTGATCCTTCTCGTTGTCGTTTCCTTCCAATGTCGGGGTTCTTTGTCTGTTGCTGCGTCTTGCCATTGTCCATGATCCTGCTCGTCGTCGTAGTCTTTCCATGGTCGGTGTTCTTGGGCGATATCTGCTCCATGCCGTTGTCCATATTCTGTGTCGTTGTGTGTGCCGGTCCGCTGTCAGTTGCCATGTGATCCGTCCTACTAGGGCTGAGCGATATACCGGTTTTAAAATTATACCGGTATATTTTTGAAAGCGATATGTAGTTGAGACAATATCGCCATACCGGTATATTATATATTATTTTGATGTGGCCTTGCGAGCGCTATTTTATAAAGCCGACCGCTGCTCTCTGAGTCTACAAACCATGTTCAGCTGCTCAATCCCGCCCCTTACATGTATGTAGCGTTCTCCCACCAACGGACTCATCACAACAAACTTTGAACAAAAACATGGCAGACACGGTGGTAGAGTGTACTGAACCCGTGAAGGGACATGGGGTAAAAATGTTCTTAACGTTTCTCGTGAGCACGAGAAAGTATCTGGTGTGCACGAGAAAGTATCTGATGCGCATATCATTGGCAGTGTGTGTGTCGTCAGCGTGTGAGTGCGGACGAGCGAGCAGTAGCGTGCATGTCAGTTTAGTGAAGTAATGATCGAGTCCGGTTGTGTGTAAGAATAAAGTACCCGGCAAGAATTGGTGGCCGCTTCATTCCGACTATAAGCAGACCCACTGCCGGTCAAAGTGAAGGCTGTTACCCCCGAGAGCATCAGCCCTGGAGGGAACGTCTCCCCTGTGCTGCTCGGTCTGGGAGCCGACAGCAGGATGGTGTAACTAACCATCTCGTAGTCAGAGGCAGAGCGTAAGAGTATACGTGCTCCAATAGTGCAAGATAAAAATAAAGCACATTAATTTGAATGATTTTAGCTTGTGTGTGATTTATCGCGGGCACGAGCACATACAGGCTAAAATTATTCAAATTAGAGAAGAGGCTGCTTGTCAACCCCAGCGTCTTCGGTTGTATGCGATGTCCACGTCTTTGGCGGACTATTTCTCTGCTGATCAACACTACGATTGCTGGTTACAAATAAATTGTAAAAAGACACACCATGGAGTTATTTTTTCGTTGAGGCAAGTAGCGGGATAATGTATAGAACGTCGTCGGTCATTATTGAAAATAAGCCCATTCAGGTCGGTGACCTGTTCGCCCTGTTGGGACTTATTTTCCCGATAATGACAGGCGTTCTATACATTATCCCTTACATATCTGTTGTTAAAGCAAAGCTGTGCTTTGTTGAGCAAAAAAAATTAAAAAACGGAATTAATGGTTGATGGTGAATACTTGTGGCGCGGAGTTAAAGTGGAAATGAAGCAAAAAAATAAAACATGTCTATAGCACTAGTTGAATATTTAAATATACCATAAATACAAATCAATTCGGAAATATGACCCGTTATTCAGAATAAAGCACAAACAAGTTGCATTAATTATAACGTTTTCAGCCATGTGCGCCGCCATCTCTGTTTTCAGAATACGATGACGTCACGAGAATGGTTGGTAATATTCTACATAGCGGCTCACAGCCTCACAGGTAGCTTACTGCCTCAACAAAATGGATATTGACGAATGGGATAGACCCACCAATGAGGGCAGCCATCCAATTGCCTATGCTTTTGAGCCAGTAAGAGCAGTGGGAGTTTTAGTGCCCCAACAGAGCCTGAATATGGAGGAGAAATAGATGAAGGCGAGAGAGACGTATCTGAGCGCAAACAATCTGTGGTGCTTATGTGGGGTTTGTGTCCCTATGTCCACTGACATGGAGAGTGTCTGCTGCCATGAAATGAACCTGGGACATCTCATCAAAGATAACAGATGTATCACGTCCAATCCGACGTGCCAAATGCTGTCATTAGAGCGAGACGTGTTAGAGGTTGCAATGCTGTCGCTGAGGTATCTGACCAGTTTGCCGACTCCAGTTTGCCGACCGGCTGGGTGTATTACATAGCCTAGTCGGCACACGAAAAACCCACATTGCCGACAATAATAAACTATGGAAAATCGTACTTTAATAAATTGTTTCTATTGTCTAAGATACCTTGGTGTTTTCTAATGTCTTTTTCATACGCAAAAACAACTGTTTCTGCATCCATTATAAAATACGAGTTAATAGTTTGTCAGCAATGTAATATTAATCTTAACCAAATGGTGAGTGGTAGAGAAAACAATCCATGTTACCCCTTATAAACTAGTCTGTAGTCACCCCTCCCAGATAAGCGCGACTTCCACCGCTTTGATTTTGGGGGAAATACATCAAAAAAGCCGCGATTCATGATGCGCTTCGCGCTTTGCATAAAAGAAACGACATACTATTGTAACTAGTTTTATTATTGTCGGCAATGTGGGTTTTTCGTGTGCCGACTAGGCTATGTGATACACCCATTCACATAGCCAGTCGGCAAACTGGGTTTCGGCAAACTGGGATTCGGCAAACTCATGGCCTAGAACCGTCGCTGAGGGACATCCGAGCCGAAACACTGGAGCGCCCAATAAACAGCAGGTAAACTAACACAGTCTTGATAGGTTGTGCGGAGGGAGTAGGGACTAGACTGATCACCTGAGACTACACAATTTTTTACACCCATACGCAGTTATTCTGCAATGTATTATCATGGTAGAAGCTGCGATACAGCATAGCATAACATAACAAGCACATACTTAACTAGCTGGACCCAGCTGTACCCACAACAGGATCGCAAGGATCTGCTAATAGTTTACACTTCTAATTGAGCGAAACAAATGCAATCATCGATACTACTCCATCACAAAAAGAAACCTCTTACTCACACATTAGAAGTTCGCACCACCGAGTTTATTCACCAATTCATGCAACTGCATTTTCAGAACGCGGTAATCCACAAGTTATGCACTTCGGCGAGAACATCCAAACACGCTATTGCGACTGAACAGGAAGTTAAATCGAATAAAGTCCTGTCTCTGATATGCCTACAGGATACATTACGGCGGCCCTTGTTCTCGTACAAACACAAAAACAAACATCAACAGAAATTGCGTAGGCATATTGAAATAAAGTGAACGTCCGCTTCGGTTATATTCTGTCCGTTAGAATGTAAATTACTCATGACAGGCTTTGCCTACTTTACGCTACTCTACGCTACTCATTCTAACATACATAGGCCTATATAAACATATATATATATATATATATATATATATATATATGTATATATATATATATGTATATATATATGTATAGGCTATATGTATATGTATGGAGGAGATAATGTGGAGGAGATAATGTTGTTTACAGCAATGAAAAGTAGTAAACGGGTGCAGCAGCTGGGCTACCACATCATTTCATGATACAATTAATTGTCGTGCCATTTATTTCCAATAACAATGGATTATTTTTGCGATGGATTAGAAATTATCAAGAGCATGGAGCGAGCTAGTCTGCAAACAAGACAATCTTCAAACAGTGAGTGTACTCATTTCTCTGTTTCTCTAGTAGTAGAAGCGATACGTTTACTGTTCGTTCCTCTGCCTGGCAAGCGCGTTTCTGCGCTCTTTCTCTGCGCATAAGAGCAGCGTCCGGGTCCGATGTGACAGGTCTGTCCGTGTCTCCAGCACCACTAAAATTAAAAATTGTTGGCACAGCATCTGGCTTCAGGCGATTGGTGGGACGGCAAACAAATCTCCCATCTTCAGCAAAAGCTCCCTCTTGAACGTAATCAGCCTCTGTAAAGTGGTCGCTACATACTCTCTGCCCTGGTCCCTTTGGGGGGCTGAGGCGTTTCAACGCAATTAACCATTTTTGGAGCAGTTTAGGCTTCTGTACAGGAATAACATGGAAATGAACTATTTTACCACTCTTTTACCCGATAATACTCGTTTGAACAGCCAGGGTCAACACAAAATGAATTCTTCTTCCAAGATTTGCCATGGTTATCTGAAAGCACCAACCATTCTGATGACGTCACGCCTGCTTTTTTAAAACATGGCCGCGCCCTAGTGGCGAAAGTAGTTGTCAACTTGTCATTTTCCAGTGAAACTACTTGAATTTCAGGTTTAATGAAAATACATGTATTTTCAAAAATGAAAAAGCAACCAAAAAATGGTCACAGTTCTCATTGCTTCATTTCCACTTTAAAACTACACACTTTACTCGTTTTGTTCAAAATATCGTTATAATATCGTGCATCGCCATTCGAACAAAAAATATTGAGTTATGAGTTTTGGTCCATATCGCTCAGCCCTACGTCCTACTCCGCTCTACTCGCTCTCTCCTATCCATTACGTCACTCATTCAACACACACACAAACAAAAGACGTTCTCCCCGAACAGCAAGCTGCTGCACCCTAAAAAATCGAAAGTTGGGACAACTTACAATTTTAAGGCAACAAACTGCAATAGAATTTTAAGTTGGGAATGACAACTTAACTTTTTAAGTTTCTGTTTTTTGAGTTGGTAAAACTTTGAATTTCAAGTTCTATTAACTCAACCTGAAGTTGCAGTAACTCACAATCTTGAGTTAAGAAAACTGTAAAACCTTAGTCATCTTGACTTAAGTCTAAGTTGCAGTAACTCTTAATGTTGAGTTGAAAATACTTAAAATCCTTAGTCATCGTGACTTAAGTCTAAGTTGCAGTAACTCGTAATTTTGAGTTGAAACTACTTTAAATCCTTAGTCATCCTGACTTAAGTCTAAGTTGCAGTAACTCGTAATTTTGAGTTGAAACTACTTTAAATCCTTAGTCATCCTGACTTAAGTCTAAGTTGCAGTAACTCGTAATTTTGAGTTGAAACTACTTTAAATCCTTAGTCATCCTGACTTAAGTCTAAGTTGCAGTAACTCGTAATTTTGAGTTGAAACTACTTTAAATCCTTAGTCATCCTGACTTAAGTCTAAGTTGCAGTAACTCGTAATTTTGAGTTGAAAATACTTAAAATCCTTAGTCATCTTGACTTAAGTCTAAGTTGCAGTAACTCGTAATTTTGAGTTGAAACTACTTTAAATCCTTAGTCATCCTGACTTAAGTCTAAGTTGCAGTAACTCGTAATTTTGAGTTGAAAATACTTAAAATCCTTAGTCATCTTGACTTAAGTCTAAGTTGCAGTAACTCGTCATTTTGAGTTGAAACTACTTTAAATCCTTAGTCATCCTGACTTAAGTCTAAGTTGGCAGTAACTCGTAATTTTGAGTTGAAAATACTTTAAATCCTTAGTCATCTTGACTTAAGTCTAAGTTGCAGTAACTCGTAATTTTGAGTTGAAAATACTTAAAATCCTTAGTCATCCTGACTTAAGTCTAAGTTGCAGTAACTCGTAATTTTGAGTTGAAACTACTTTAAATCCTTAGTCATCCTGACTTAAGTCTAAGTTACGGAAACACGCAATTCTAAGTTAAGAAAAATTTGAAACCCAAGTCATCTCGACTTTTGTTTACATTGCGGTAACTTGACATTTTAAGTTGTGAATACTTTAAATCCTTAGTCATCTCGACCTCTCAAACTTGCAATAACTTTGAAATATAAAAACTTTAAAGCCATATTCATAACCCAACTTCAACCTGCAGTAACTCAATACATCATGCATGAAGCAAATTACAGGGGCTATAATATCTGAATTCAAATCTTTTTTTATTGAACATGTCTCAAATGCTGTGCAAAAGCACAGAAGAACA
Organism: Melanogrammus aeglefinus; assembly: GCA_900291075.1. NCBI lineage: Eukaryota > Metazoa > Chordata > Actinopteri > Gadiformes > Gadidae > Melanogrammus > Melanogrammus aeglefinus. Next base: position 7,375 of record OLKM01004245.1, on the reverse strand, counting down.
ATAGCTCACCCGATCAGGTGAAACAGACACTTCTATCGAGAGTCAACGACTCAAACATTTTGAAATCCTAACAGGAATGCATAATACAGCATTATTAATCAATCATTAATCAAATTAAACCGAAGAGAAATGAACAAAATACCAGATAAAATCCTTCCAACTAAGTACCTTATGACTCATAGATAGTGAGTGAGTGTGCGTGCGTGCGAGTGTATGTGTGACAGGAAGAGAAGAGATATATGGGGGAATGAATAAAATAAGTAAATCTACAAAAGGGCAGCATGAACGTTAACAATTTACAAATTGTGTAACAAAAAGTTGCCGAAGAAGTTTGTTCTTGAGGGATCTGACTCTTGCAGAGAGATCTGCCCCCAGGTCCAAGAAGAGCTTTTGAAAGGTTTCAAATGTGTATCGCAGTTCCTTGGGAAACTGGATGTTTAGGGCGTATATCAGCCCAAAGAGCAACGCAAGGGCCGTTGGCAGGTCAGGGAGGTCTTGTACGACGATTTGTTCTTCTAAAACCACAGCTAGTTTGGAGGAGCGGAAATTTGATCCTCCATCACCGAAAGTATCCCCACAACGAGACCCCTTGTCTTCTCCTGCTCTGGATCAGTATCCTTGTGATGACAGACAAAAACAAATGTATGATTAATAAATGAAACAAAAGGTTTGTCTTTAAATTCCTATGGCTCAGAATAAGCTCTTATTCTCAAATAACTATAAAAAAAATTACATTTATTTTACTTTGAGACACTTATGTTAAAAAACAGAACATTTCCATCTCATATGTAAGTAAATTCCAGACTGAATAAAGTAATAGCCAACGAAGTACAGCTTTTTACGACACTTAATGCATTGACATAAAGAGGGCAAGGAGAACATTGGAATGGATAAACTGGATGAAAATAAAGGGCAGAGAGGTTAAAGTCAATAACAGAATAAACATTATGATCAAAGCAGTCTATTTTACAATATAGCAACAGTATAATCAAAGTGACGGTTGCTACTAATGACCACTCACCAGACAATTCCTGAATAGCTTCTCGTGACTCTCACGGAGAAATAAAGGAAGGCCCTTCAACGCTGCGGTCTGTCGGTGCTGTTATGTCATTTGTCTTAAACACAAAGAGATGGATAAAAAACATTACTACAAAATCAAAGTAACATGTACTAAAGTAGAGAGCAAACAGGAAAACGTCAATGGTGAGTTTATCTGATATATTTCGTCCAATTTCAAATTTAATCACACAATTTACTGTATAACTGAATGAAGCACACATGGATTAAGTATTGGCTTACAGCTGTTTTCTTTCACGTCCAATAAATTGTAGACACATGCAAGTCTAAGGGTTAATCATGACTTGTGATAAATATGTGTATAGCTTTTTGACTGCTACACGTGCCACTTTCTTCTCTAATAATTAATTAATTAAGTAATTACCCGATGGGTAAGTTTCCACAACATGCAACTTATTACTGCGCTTACTGCGCTTAATAAATATACCTGTTCATCCAGTCTCTCAAGAATGTCATCCATCTCGGGGAGAGAAGCTGCCCCCCTGGCCCGATGGAGTCTGAGAAGTCCTGGAGTGTGCTCACTAATGGCTCCTCTAAAGTCATCTAGTAGCTTCTTGTTGGTGATCCGATAGAATTCTTCCTTGATCTGTTTAATAAAGGAAGGACAGTAATTTCAGCATTTTGATTATTTTTAGAGGAATTAAACCACCAAATGTTCATATTTTGTACAAACTCCATTAGGATAACATTTCATCAGCTGCTTACCTCTGCCTCGCAAAACAAAGCAGGCCATCTCCCTTGCACTTCTGAGACCATAGGCTGTAGCTCCACAATCTCCTTGCGCCTCAGTGAGAAAGTCAAATCCATCCGCTGCTTTATGAGTGCATCATTCTTATGCCTCTTCTGTGACTCCTCAACCAGTCCCAGTCTTTCCTCCTCCAACGAGTCATCAGTTTGGTTATCGGGATGGTCAGGAACATGGTTAATCTCACCTCGCCTTGGTCTCTTCAAAGAAGACCCTGCACCATCACCTTCATCACTCCTCCTTTTCCGGTTCACGCTGACCTCAATAGAGCCTGCCTGACGTAGCTTGGACCTGTAATTACCAAGTTTATATTTGATGGCTGTCTTCCATCCATCATACCCTGTTCCACTGCCAGGTTCACAGAGGCATGGGTGCTTACTGACAAGAGCTGAAGCAACGGACGCAATCTGGTCTTCATCCGGATATGCTTTCACTTCAAAAACACCCTGAGCAATCTTGTCCAACATGTTAATTTTCATGTCTCTTGTTATGTTGATACCTTTGTTGGTACTGACATATTCCAAATTGCCTTTGCGCAACTTGAGTTCCACATCCTTGGAGAAGGCTGGAATTTGAAAGGGGGAAGGCCACTCTGATACACTGCGCTGTAGTTCCTGATGAAAGTAGAGGGACTCTGGGGTGATTCGCTGGTGGATACACTGGCTGCATCAAGAGATGACATGGAATCAACCAAGGGTGACTCTTCAAAAGTGAGTAAAAGTGGCTTGTCCCAAAGAATATGCAAGATGACACGTTCAGGTGGCAACTCTGCCATAGTGATCAAATTGCAGAGCTCGTTATTGAAGTCTGGGTCCTCATATTGTAATTCGAAGTTGCCCTGAAGTGAAACATTTTCCCGAAGTATGTTTTTCAAATCCTCAACTGATTCAGGTACTTGAGGAAGCACCAGTTTCCGGTTCATATTTGGGGAGATTTTCACCAGCAAAGTTAAACCCTGTGTTAGAGGAGACATAATAAATAAGACGGACGGTTTAGGTTGCAGAAGTTGTAAAATCAGACTCATTTTAGGTTCATAAACAGATAACACCATAGTAAGGAGTTATATTGTGTCAGTAATATCTTTAAGACATACCATTTTGCGTCCCTTTAGTTGAGCAGGCACACTTTAGGAGTAACCAGCACCGTTCCTCCGACTGTGTAGGCGATCAATGGAAGATGATTGTTGAGGGATTCAGGGTCCAAAATCTCAGTGTCTGTATAGAGGTTCTCCACGAGCTCAAAGGACCTAAAATGTTCCAGGTAAAAAGATGTGAGCTTTTTACCAACAAAGGCAACTTTTTCTTGGTTCACAACCATGGTAACTATTTTGTAGAATTCTGGCAGTCCACTGCAGTGTCCAGCTGATATAATCATACCATCAGCATATCGGGTCCCATGCAAATAAATGTCTTTAGAAAGGGACAAAGTTTCAATATTTGGATATTTCCTTTCAATCGCTGTGCGAAGGACAGCATCCAAGGAAGCCGTTTTGATGTCAGTCACTTTCTCAACATGTAACATTGGCTTGAACAAATTTTGACTATCAAAATGGCATGCCATCATCTGCTGGTGTTTTGACGAGAGTGTCAAAAGGATATTTTTAAAGTTCCGAACATCATGCATTGTCTTCTTAAAAAAACTGTGTTTGGACTCAAACCGCATTGTCCATAAATCCACCAATGGACCAAAGCAGCGTAGAAGGTAGGGGTAATGTTCAGCAAAATGGTGCTTTGGACGCAGGCGAAAATCTGGAAAAGTATCTGTGAGCAGTCTTTTATGATCAGATAACTTGGTCTCCAGGTAGTGCAATATGTCCTCTGATAAAATAGGTGAGACAACAATTTCAACAATTTCTTTGAGGTCCATCAATATCTCCCATGCTGGTTCTTGTTCTGGTATGCTCTTTCCAATGAAAAAAGGCAGGAAGCGCAAAAGGGTCCAATTCTCATGTCCATTGCCACCTATGCTGCCCTTTTCAAAGCTTGCTTTACTAATTCTCTTTGGCTTATTCACCCTGTCTGAGTATTTGTAAGGAAATGAAGTTAATATGCTATTCAGTCTGTCCAAAGTAATGAAGCCTTTGGAAATCAATTTCTTTACACACAGACAGTTCTACCGGAATAATACCTTCAAAAAAGTCGTGCAATATGTCTGGGGGGAAACCAGTTATAGGGTGAAAATATGACAGATTCTTACTTAAAACACATTCACTTTTAACACCATTTATATTGGTTACATCTTCATTTCTAAGTTGCACCAGAAATGCATTGTGCTGGTCAATGGAGCGTAGCTCGAAATCAGAAATCGCAGTAGTTGCTATTTCACCCCGACTTGTCAAACAAAATCTACAGAACTTGTTTACGTTGAAACTTTCCTGAAAGCCTGCAAGTCCATGAGCTCCTAAATTATCAGCACTGACCAAAATACAGTGAATTTTACATATCTATCAAGAGCTTGAATAAACACACCTTGTTCAAGTGACTTTAAATCCTTAATTAATGGACCAAAAAACTTCTCGTAACCAAACTGTTTAACATCAGAAGACTTTCCAAGGAGGGCTAGGTGAATAGAATGTAAACTGGAACGAAACTTTGAGGGTAGGTTGAGAACCACCCAATAAACTGCAGCAATCTTGTGAATTGTCCTTGATGTCCCTAATGGGTTACACACTTCAAAATCATCTATGTACAGCCCTAATGAAATGAGCAACTCTTGTTCTCCAAAAAGTGGACTCTCTTTGAAATAACGGCCATCTTGAAAAGAGTTGTAGTGCCCTGATGCATTCTCCTTATTGAAAACAAGCTTTTCTAGAAATTCGGTTCTATTTATTAAAAGCTCAATAACCTGACTTACAGAAACATAGACAAAGGTTTTCTTTGAAGTTCTGTCATACAACAACTCGGTTGGCTCAATAATGGAGAAATGCTCTTTAAAATATCTATTTCTCCTAAAGTCAGTTGATAATGTCCCTTTTTCTGATGTAGAAATGAGTAATGGATTTGTTTGAAACACAATGTCGCTTATCTCTTGAACAATACTTTCCTCTATTTCAATATTATGTTTTGTGAAGATCTCTTTCAGAACTGAAGAGGTATGAAATCTGGATAAGGACAAAATGTCATTAAACTCTTCTATAATTGACTGTATTGCATGTTTAGACACATGTAACATACATTGCATACGAAGAAAAAGGGATGCTAGTTTGAGCTCGAGTATCCCGGCATCCGCATGTTCTAAACAAACCTGACCATTTTCTGTAGAGTTCAATCCAGTACTATTGGTCAATGAGCCTTCATTTTCAGCTCCTTCATTAATTGGTTGGTCTGTTTCATTAACCTGATCACCACTGACTACCCTGACTGTTGGCCGAAAATCTCTGAGCGTATCATTTTTATGATTCCGTGAAATATGACCAGTAAAGCTGTTAAGGCGGTTTGTTTCAAAGCTGCAGCCTGAAAATGGGCAGCTAACACTCTCTCTGTTTCTGAGATGATTATGCAAATGAAATAAGATTTTCTTTTGACAGCAAATGTCCTTAAACTCACATAACCAGCAGGAAAATGTGAAGTTCTCTTGCCTTGGGATTCGGATAGTCCTGTGTGATCTCGAAAGGTGAGATTTCAGTGCACCAAAAGTTCTAAAAGTGCACAAGCACTGTGTGTGGATGCAGGACCAGGCTGCTCCTCTGTGAAATAGGCGGTAGTGTTTCAGAAGAACAGTTTCATTGAGGTCGGTGAACTGGCAGAATTTGCATTTCATTCAATTTAATCTGGAAGACAAATGTGACAAAAGAAAAAAATCAGACAGGAGAGAAACAATGTGCGTGTCATTTTTTTGAAAATAAGTTTTTCTTAATAAGTTTTAAATATTTATTAAGTTGATCATTAAAAGTGAGCTTCATCCTGAATGACAAAATTACAATATGCAATAATATCACAAGTCCCATTCATTTAGAAATTGCATAACCTTTGGTACATCAAAGACCACATATAAATATTTAAATTGAATTCATGTTTGCAGACACCGACCAATAAAACTAAGACTACCCAAACTGCTGAGAAACACAAAGTGCCACTTTCAATAAAATACAGGTTCGGATAACTTCTCTTTTGCTAAGGGTTTCCTTTGGTAAAATATATAGCTTTTTAAAATGTTATCCCTATTGAGCAGGTCATTTTCTTCAATTTGAGATGCTTTTGTATATTGAAAGTAACAGACGTGTTATCATTCACAATGTCAAATTAATTTCTACTACATGACAATAATTAACTCCACCAGGCCCTCTCTGATAGCCGTCTGTGGGGGAGAGTTCAGCCCGCTCAAATACATAAACTTCCATCATACTGTCATCCCTCTCTCTCTACTGTCTGAATAACCTACCTGATGTGCTTCTTAATCAGAAGACGAGGATATGCAGGAAAATCTGTCCAGGTGTTGAAACATCATAATGATACAGCACAGTTGATTCTCCTCACCTGTTAAGACATTAAAAAAAAATCATCTTTTGATTTTTGCCTCAATCTGGGGCATAAGACAATATAATAAAATAAATCCTTTAAATGTGCATGCATTATTGAAGAAGACATTTTGCAAATGTCACTCATTGCTAATTAGCAAAGCACCACACTGGTAGTCAATGATAACTGCTTGATGTGATTTGTTTATTTAATATTGACACCGACACACGTGTGTACTTTCCTTTCAATGTTTATTTGATTTTAACTGACTGATGCACAAATACCTCCGTGCTAACTTGGCAAGTTGGGGGAACAACTTTCCATAATCCAACGACTAATCCAAGTGTATTACCATATCTATGGTAATACACTTGACTGTAGTACGGTCTACAGCTATGCGTAGAACGCCGCCGAAACTCCACCGGATGTTTGGAGATGACGTATCTCCCCTCATGTGCCGGCAAAATTACCTTGATAAGTTAACCGTTTTCCGTCTTGTCATCGTTGCTATTGAACGATTAATTAGTCGATTCATCGTTAATATACTACGTTAAAATTTAGTTCTGACAAAGTATAACAGCACCGGGACTTTTAACTATACATGTATCACTCCGCTGTTTATGTTCTGCTAGCTAGTGTGTGTGTGTTGCTTTGCAACAGTTCAGTCCCAGTCGCGGATCCATTTATGTTGGCGGTGCCAAATAAATAAATAATTAAATAAACAAAGAAATGTTAGCTAATTAACGGTGCTTGTAGAACTGTTGTATAAAAGCAATATCACACTCGAGGTAGTGAATATCAGGTCAGACGCGACCGCAGCCTGGTGAGTCGTGACCGTCAGTCCAGCCGCCGAAAACACCCGCTCTGAGGGGACCGACGTTGCCGTGATGCACAAATACCTCCGTGCTAACTTGGCAAGTTGGGGGAACAACTTTCCATAATCCAACGACTAATCCAAGTGTATTACCATATCTATGGTAATACACTTGACTGTAGTACGGTCTACAGCTATGCGTAGAACGCCGCCGAAACTCCACCGGATGTTTGGAGATGACGTATCTCCCCTCATGTGCGGCAAAATTACCATTGATAGAGT
>OLKM01004244.1:0-24001 GCA_900291075.1 Melanogrammus aeglefinus | reverse complement strand
AATCAAATGTATTTATTAAAAGACCATATTAACAAGGTGAGGGGGGGGATCTTATGTTTGAATTTATGTTTGTATAATGCACAGAATTTTTTTTTGTTTTTTTACTGCAGTAGGCTATGAAGTACGATGAAGTAATGCCTGTATGTGAAGTGTGTGTGTGATTGCAGTGACTCGGCTGGATTTACATGCAACGTAAGAAAATTTGTAGTGGGTCAAGGAGCCCATTTTATTAGGGCACCAATTTGGGGCAATCCACCGAGGTCACTTTGCCTACGTTTGGTGTGATGCTGGGGCGATCTGTGATGTGATGCTGAAGCCCGCGGCCCACTGTGGAACGAGAGCGCAGAGCCGACAGTATTGCGCATTTGAAGCGCTAGCAGCCTGTAGTTCCAGTGGAAGCACGGCGTGCCTCGGGAAGAGGGGCCCGACAGCAACCTGCTTTTTAATTTGTCATCCTCATATCTGTATTATGTCACTCGGTGCGGAATAGTGTTGTCTCTGCGAGCTTGTTGCACTCTTGTTATGCCACCACAGAGGCATATCAACCGTTGTGCTCCAGCCACTTAACGTGCATCCGGTGTCACAAAAAGAATACCCCCAGTCCGAGTGATCCATGACGATACAGACGTTAAGTTTTAAGCCTGGTCAATGTGGGCATGTTTCCGCACGTGAACGCCTTCATGCCTGTCTACACTTCAAACCCGTGCATGTTGCAGAAAATGTGCAACAGCGCCCTCTAGGGTCACACTTTTCGGTTGCTTCTCTCATCATAAAAAGCTACAGTCAGTGTTTAATGACGTTGATTTACCTTTGAGTATTTCCTATTATAGGCTACTTTGTAAAATGCTGTTTAGAATTAACTTATGTATCAAGAAAGAAAGAACCAGCGAGTGACGCTCTTATTCCCGCTCTCCTTGCTTGACCGCGATCTAGCATCTAGGATCGATTGCTCTTCCATGGGTCCCCGGATGTTAACGCTGAATTTTCAGACATTGAATTTTGCAGCTTAATTTGGCATGTTGAATTTGGGGACGTTGGAAATATTTACGTTGAATCTTTTAACATTGAATATTTGATTTTAAAAAATTTACATTGAAAAATAAAGCTGAATATGATTTATTGAGTTAAATTCATAGGCAAAAAATCCAGATATGTTATTTCAATGCATAAATATTCAGTGCTTAGAATTTAATGGCTTTTTATTTTCAAAATCCGATGGCACGGATTGACTTCCATACATTATCAGGTTCTACAACCTGTGTCAACCCATCTTTAGTCTCACCCGCGCCACCGTCTTTGAAGCCACCTAACGCAAGCCTGTATCCGTCCTTCTCTGGGGCCACGTTGAAGGAGGAATACTCCACGAAGGCCTTTGCACCATCGAAGTCCTCCATATCCACTCTCAACTTGTAGCTTTTTTTCCCAGACAGGAGGTGGATATTCTCTAGACCTGGAAAGAAACAATGCTATCTCTAATTTGACATTTAAAGGACTTGAATGTGATTTAAATTTGATTTGCAAGATTCAAATGTACAGCTGTACATCTTTCCAGTTCTCACCCAACCAGTATTCACTTGACGCTTGTCCGAATCCAGTCTTGTACTGTTCCCACCCACGGTAAAAGTTAATGGTGCCATCAGTCCTTCTTTGAATGACCTGAGTTGGAAATCAATAACGTTTACATAAAAATAACTTTTAAAGTCGAGATGTGCATGAGTGAGCCTCTACAAGTTAGTGGGCGGAAGGCTTTCAGTATTCAAAAAACCCACCAACACTCAGGCTATGCAACTGTTGGATACAAAACAGCGCAGCTCAGTTGTGCGAGTGGCGTGAGGGGGAAGGGTTTTGGGAGCGTCATTAGTACGATTCTTGTAAAGCATTGAATAGAGGTGTGTAGAGGGTTATTCTAAGCTATGGGGGCTAGTTGAAATGTGACACATTGGCGACTTTGAGTCATTGTGAAATGTTAACCGTTTTCTCATCTTTTAAAATTGAATTTTCCACAGTGATATTATTTACCCCTTCAACAATGAACGACGGCATTCTATTTACAAACATTGATGCTCAGATCGAAAGATTGATGACCAGGTGCCTCAAGGGACTTACAATGAATCTAGATACATGACGTTGATCAGAAGGTGGGGGTTAGGCCATGTTGCTTAATATTTATGACATTTTTTATGTTATTGGTCTGTTATGTATTACATCCAAATGTAATAAATAGTCATCTACACTACAGCACAGTTGCTTTTGTTTTGTAAATGTCAACATGTTGGGAAAAAGGGGCAGCTAACTTGTAACCATCATGTTTCCCCTCTCCATAAGGCCTGCATCTGGTGATCAAATCCCCAAGGATAAAATATCATTGCTGCTGTGATGTGTTTTTTGCACAGTGCGTTCGAATTGCAACTCTGGAAATGCATCCCTTTTTTTATTTCGCTATATTTTCAACAAGATGCACACCTAACATTTAAAAATAAAAAAAGATGAACCAGATCTAGTGAGCTAGGCCTCATGAATACATCATGGCTCATTGAGAAGGATGCCAGCTTATACATTACCGTCCATTTGTTACTATCTGGTGCATCCATGCTGCCCATTTCACAGAACACCTGAACCGGGGAAGTGGGTCCCGCTGGAAAGATCGTATAGACGCCACTGTTACCGAAGCCGTTGTTATAGAGGTCGCTGCAATCCACTGGAAGCGACTCGGGTGTACCGCTCAGCACCAACGGAGTGTCGCTCAGCACCACCGGAGTGTCGGTCAGCACCACCGGAGTGTCGCTCAGCACCACCGGAGTGCTGCTCGCTAACACCAGGTTCACCACCAAGAGGACGAGTAGGCCTAAAGGTCCCTGGAGAAGACACAAAATAAGCAATGGGTCTTACCCACTGCAGGTTTCCGAAATGCTTTTGACAATTTTGGAACACAGAATCGAGAAATAGGCGGCATAGGCAATACTTACAATCATTTTCCTTGCTGCAGGTCTGCCTTTGAATTTCGACACTTGGATCCAAGTTATTCCTTACTCAAATGTGTGTTAGGGATATTCATGGGTGCCTCTGTATATTAATAGCCTTCCACCGTCTACCATAATATTGTGGATATGTGAACTTTGACATTTCCTACTGAGACCTCCCTGCATGGGATCACATGGTAGAGGATAAAAATTGATGTGCCCGCACTTTACGATACCCTAGGCATAGATCACTAGACTTTGATCTCGGGTTCAGTTTTAAAACTGTTTGCACCAGTGATGTAGTGGTGCATGGGGAAGTGGGCACTCTAATAAATAAACACACTGTTATAAACACTTCTCATCTTCTCAAATTGTTCACCTAAAAATGGCCCAGTAGTATTTGCACATTGTCACTAAACTCCTGCTGCTTGACTTCAGGGAGAATGGATCATTATGAAATTAACATTAACCACAGAAAAGGGGCAGGTTTTTAAATCAATACTGGCCCACAGCCAACAGGGGGAGACAACTACATAATTATGAATTTTGAGTGAACTATTCCTTAGTTCATCTGCACATGAATATTGGACAACTATTCCCTCACCTTGTAAGTCTATGGGCCAGATTATACTGTACGGTGATTGTACAGTAACATGTGAAAGATGAACACTTCATGCAGTCATTTATACTGTATTAGATGTCGGTCTGAATCAGACATCGGGCAGGTCGCTGTCCTCTAGTCAGTGTGAGCTGCTCAAATCTTCTGGGTGCATACGCACACAAATTGTTTAGCCCTGGCGCTTCCTCTTCCCTATGGTAGGACAGGGTTTGTGGGGTACCTGGCCACCAGTCGCTCTACGACAAACCCCCAAGCCCGGCACCAGGTCAACTAGATTGTAAAGTCTGGACTGTGTATTGTGACCCTACCAGGATCTTATGGCTCCAGTACAACCTTCTGCCACACTCCAGGGAGGGTGATGAAAAGGCGATTTAGTGACGCGAGTCCTGAGAATTCCTGTCTTTGTTTATAGCGGCCTCTAGTGATACTCCTTGTGGTTGAAAAAAAAAAAGATTTCATAATAAGACAAAGAAAGGAAATTAGCATTGCTAAAAAGTATCAATCTTTCAGTAGATTAATTTCAAGGACAAATTGTGCCATGGAAAGAATTAAGGAATGTTTCAAAATGTTCTAACCCTGTTTAAATATAGAAATGATGGTGTATTATTAAACATTCATTAATTCTGTCCGTTGCACTATTCAGCCTCATTATAATCATGCAGTAAAAACATTAAGACAGATAGCTCTATGTATTCTGTATTTATTCTTGTGAAAAACGAATGAATCCCTTGTTTTCTTTTGTTTTTAAATTAAACTATCTTGAACTAACTATTTTGTTCAGTTGCGTGCCTCCCCCCTCTCCGTGAAGAGCTGTGGGCATTCAGGTTGGACCAGGATACACCGGCTCCCCCTGAACCAAGCCCACCTCACGCCACCTATTTAAAAACTCATTATCACTGTTTAAAAAACAAAGGACAAGACAAGCAGTCCAGTTATGTATATAGAGAGTCCCACCTCTGGCCTCTACTCACAACAGGAGTATAATTTGTGTAGATCTCACATCCACACTTGAGTTGAGGAACTCTGCATATGGTTCACAATGCAGGCGTGTGGGCTGGTGTCGAAGTAGGATAATCAAAGTGTGCACATCAGTCTCTTTATCTCCTACCCTCAGAACTTGGATATTAACTGATCTATTTGTCGTCCTCTCTGGTGGTACTCGTGTGTTACTCCAAAATCAAAATACAACAAATAAATGTTTTCATTCTTTATTGAGGTAAAGGCCTAAACAATATAATTCTGAAATCCCATCTGATGGCATAACATGTGGACGTTGTATATAATGACTTATGACTTAATATAACGGGCCTAACCCTCGTCAACTAAATAGTCACACTGTCAATGAATTGTAATTCTACTACAATTCATCCAATAGCATCCAGTTCCAGTTGGGGACTTAACTTAAATGCAATGGCTTTTAAGGAATACGTGTGTCCTTTCCAAGTATACCAATTAATTCCAAGGCCAAAGATTGATTCGCCCCACAAATACTCCCCGTTAGGGTTGGCATGATGGCAAGTACTTGTACCACCATCCTCCAAGGTAGGTTTTTGCACAGTTTCTAGTGTCAGGATCTTGGTCCTTATCAAACGTTGAGAACTTCTGACCATTATGATGATCCAACGAATCTCCTGAAAATAATGTAATGGAATATCATGTTTAGTGATTCTTATGGATGAAGTGTGGCAACTGACTAAGTTACCTGTGTAGAACCTGTTCATTTGATAAACTCCCGATAATGTAATAGCCCTTATAATGTGATAAAAATCTGCCCTTGAGTCCATTGAAAATGTAATAAAACCTGATAATGTAATAACTTCCCAATAATGTAATGAAGTGCATTTCCCAAAGGTCACCAAATGTTTTGGGTGTCCCCAGGATGATGTCATGACTGTATACCAAGTTTGGTTAAGATATGTTAAATGGTTGCTGAGAAATGGGCTTACTTCCGGTTCGGCGACTTGGCCATCAAGTTTGATTGGTTGTCACGGCCAAATGTTTTTGAATTTCAAGAAGCGGCATTCGTGTGTCATGGTCTGAAGATCATCTGGACTCAAGTGCAGATTTTTATTACATTATTGGGGTTATTACATTATTGGGAATTTATTACATTATCAGGTTCTACAACCTGTGTCAACCTTTGTTTAGTTGTTTAGTCTCACCTGCGCCACCGTCTTTGAAGCCACTAAAAGTGAGCCTGTATCCGTCCTTCTCTGGGGCCACGTTGAAGGAGGAATACTCCACGAATACCTTTGCGCCATCGAAGTCCTCCATGTCCACTCTCAGCTTGTAGCTTTTTTTCCCAGACAGGAGGTGGATATTCTCCAGTCCTGGAAAGAAACAATGCGATCTCTAATTTGACATTTAAACCACTTAAATGTGATTAAAAATGGTTTTGCACGATTCAAATGTACAGCTGTACAACAGTCCAGTGCTCACCCAACCAGTATTCACTCGACGCTTGTCCGAATCCAGTCTTGTACTGTTCCCACCCACGGTAGAAGTTAATGGTGCCATCAGTCCTTCTTTGAATCACCTGAGTTGGAAATCAATAACGTTAACATGAAAAATAACCTTAAAAAGTCGAATGTGCATGAGTGAGCCTCTACATGTTGGTGGGCAGAAGGCTTTCAGTAATTCAAAAAACACTCAGGCTATGCCAACTGGTTGGATACAAAACAGCGCAGCTCAGTTGTGCGGGTGGCGTGAGTGAGTGCAAGGGTTTTGGTAGCATTAGTACGATTCTTGTAAATGATGAGAAGGACGGACTGGTCAGCATTTTTGATTAGTAGTAGAACATATCAGTCATGAGATTTTATTGATGGCATTTCTTAAATGATATATTGACCAGCATTGAATTGAGATGTGTAGAGGTTTATTCTAAGCTATGGGGTCTAGTTACCCTGTGACCTTTGAGTAATTGTTAAATGTAACTGTTTTTCATCTTCTTTTAAAATTTTGTTTTCCAAATTGATATTATTTACCCCTTCAACAATGAACGACGGCATTCTATCTACAAATATTGATGCTCAGATTGAAAGATTGATGATCAGGTGCCTCAAGGGACTTACAATGAATTCAGATACATGACTTTGAGCAGACAGGGGTTAGGTCATGTTGCTTAATATTTATGACATTTTTTATGCTATCGGTCTGTTATTTATTACATCCAAACATAATAAATACAGTCATCTACACTACAGCAAAGTTGTTTTTGTTTTGTAAATTTCAACAAGTTGAAGTTGTGAAAAGGGCCAGCAAACTTGTAACCAATCATGTTTCACCTCTCCATAAGGCCTGCAACAGATGATCAAATCCCCAAGGATCAATTATTATTGCTGTGGTGTGTTTTTTGCCCTCTGCGTACGAATTGCAATTCTGGAAATACATCCCTTTTTTATTTTACTATATGTTCAACAAGATGCACGCCTAACATTTAAAAAAACCATGAACCAGATGCGCTAGGCCTCATGAATACATCATGGCTCATTGAGAAGGATGCCAGCTTATATATTACCGTCCATTTGTTACTATCTGGTGCATCCATGCTGCCCATTTCACAGAACACCTGAACCGGGGAAGTGGGTCCCGCTGGAAAGATCGTATAGACGCCACTGTTACCGAAGCCGTTGTTATAGAGGTCGCTGCAATCCACTGGAAGCGACTCGGGTGTACCGCTCACTACCACCGGAGTTTCCCTCAGCACCACCGGAGTGTCGCTCAGCACCACCGGAGTGTCGCTCAGCACCACCCGGAGTGCTGCTCGCTAACCACCAGGTTCATTCACCAAGAGAGACGAGTAGGCCTAAAGGTCCCTGGAGAAGACACAAAATAAGCAATGGGTCTTACCCACTGCAGGTTTCCGAAATGCTTTTGACAATTTTGGAACACAGAATCGAGAAATAGGCGGCATATGCAATACTTACAATCATTTTCCTCGCTGCAGGTCTGCCTTTGGTTTTCGACACTAAGATAAGTTATTCCTTACTCAAATGTGTTTCAGGGACATTCACAAGTGCCTCTGTATATATACAGCCTTCAACTGTCAACCATAAAATGTTGGATATGTGAACTTTGGACATTTCCTACAGAGCCAACCCTGCATGGGATCATGGTAGAGAATACAAGTTGATGTGCCCACACTTTCCGATAGCATAGACCACTAGACTTTGATCTCGGGTTCAGTTTTAAAACAGTTTTCACCAGTGATGTAGTGGTGCACTGGTATTTGGAGAGGTCCTGCAATATCCCCAGACATTAAAAAATAAGTTTGCAATCCATTTATGTGAAGTGATAGGAGTTGATGGGTTGAGGATGATGTCATGACTCTATATACCAAGTTTTGTTAAAGGGCACCTATGCTTTCAGACTTTTATGACCTATAAACGTTGTGATAATGATTTATAGTCATGTTTAACCATACTAAAGTGTCAAATAAGGATGTACATGCATTTAGGCATATTCCCTGCTGACAGTCTGGGGTGGCTGTGCAGAGCGCTAAACACTAGGGACGCCGGTCGCCATTCACTTCTTCAAATTTCCGGGATTAATCAACGTAGAACAATACGGATTTCCCATGTATGGTAATGCTGCAACATGCCTATAAGCAGAGTGCTGACAGAATGCTGAAAGCGCCCAGATGAGAGGAAGAGTTTCCGGAAAATCGACATAGTTTTTGTGATTCGTGTCAGATTGCTCTATAGGAGTCATTAATAAGAAATTAAGACCAGAAAAGTAGGATAATAGGAGATCTTTAAGATACGTTAAAGGCTTGCTGAGAAATGGGCTTACTTCCTGTTCGGCGACATAGCCATCAAGTTTGATTGGTTGTCACGGCCAAACATTTTTGAATTTCAAGAGGCTTCATTCGTGTGTAATGGTCTTTTTTCAGTGTTGCAAAAACCTTTCTTACAAGGTGTTGAGTTTTCAAACACAGACTTACAAGCCTTTGAAACTTTTTTTTCAGGTTTGAATTATGGCAGGATACTGGCTCCATACACAGACGAGTAGTCGAGTGCGGGTGACCCACAAGAGTTAGAGGAACCGCCCTCCTCTTTGAGGTCGCAAGTGTAGGAAAACTTCAGTTTCCCATTCACTTACTGTTGTACAGTAGTTCCCTTCATTGTACCGAACTCGTACCGAACCTTAATGTCTGAACCGAGGTATGAACTGGGACTTCAGCGTACCGTTACACCCCTAAATATGTGTATATACACTGCTCAAAAAAATAAAGGGAACACTAAAATAACACATCCTAGATCTGAATGAATGAAATGTTTTTATTAAATACTTTGTTCTTTACATAGTTGAATGTGCTGACAACAAAATCACACAAAAAATATCAATGGAAATCAAATTCATTAACCCATGGAGGTCTGGATTTGGAGTCACACTCAAAATTAAAGTGGAAAAACACACTACAGGCTGATCCAACTTTGATGTAATGTCCTTAAAACAAGTCAAAATGAGGCTCAGCAGTGTGTGTGGCCTCCACGTGCCCGTATGACCTCCCTACAACGCCTGGGCATGCTCCTGATTAGGTGGCGGATGGTCTCCTGAGGGATCTCCTCCCAGACCTGGACTAAAGCATCCGCCAACTCCGACAGTCTGTGGTGCGATGTGGCGTTGGTGGATGGAGCGAGACATGATGTCCCAAATGTGCTCATTTGGATTCAGATCTGGGGAACGGGAGGGCCAGTCCATAGCATCAATGCCTTCGTCTTGCAGGAACTGCAGACACACTCCAGCCACATGAGGTCTAGGCATTGTCTTGCATTAGGAGGAACCCAGGGCCAACTGCACCAGCATATGGTCTCACAAGGGGTCTGAGGATCTAATCTCGGTACCTAATGGCAGTCAGGCTACCTCTGGCGAGCACATGGAGGGCTGTGCGGCCCCCCAAAGAAATGCCACCCCACACCATTACTGACCCACCGCCAAACCGGTCATGCTGGAGGATGTTGAAGGCAGCAGAACGTTCCCCACGGCGTCTCCTGACTCTCTCACGTCTGTCACATGTGCTCAGTGTGAACCTGCTTTCATCTGTGAAGATCACAGGGTGCCAGTGGCAAATTTGCCAATCTTGATGTTCTCTGGCAAATGCCAAACGCCCTGCACGGTGTTGGGCTGTAAGCACAACCCCCACCTGTGGAGTCTGTTTCTGACCGTTTGAGCAGACACATGCACATTTGTGGCCTGCTGGAGGTCATTTTGCAGGGCTCAGGCAGTGCTCCACCCAAAGAGAGCAGGCCTACAGCCATGGATGAAACTGAAACAACTGATGCTTCTGTACGAACTCCACCCCTACGATGGGCTTGCTATTTTGTTCAAACACCTGAGCAGCACTGAGCGCATCCAGATTCGATACGAGGTGGAAGATGCCCTTGGAGAAGACGGAGTGAGACCAGAGAAGGGATGGGAGGCCATAAAGGCGTGGATCCAAAAGCACTCCAAGGCACAGGTCAACTGGACAACAATCACACGTTGTTTGCAGAAGGAAGACGAGAGTCTGGACCAGTTCAACGAGCGCCTCTTCGAATGTTATTTGCTGCACTCAGGCCAAACTGAATATGATATGGACACCATCGACCAGTCACAGGACTTGCCTTTGAAGACCATGTACCTCCAGCAGGTACTGCCGGAGATCCGAAGGGGAGTAAAGACAAGGTTTCCCGGCTGGGACAACCGAAGCAGCACAATGGCAGAGATCAAGGAATTCGGAGAAAAGGTGGATCGAGATGAAGAAGTCAGGATTCGATTTCTGGCGGACGAGGAGAAGGGAATGGCAAGGGAACGAGAAAGATTCCCCCAGCCCAACAGAAATAGAGAACGATTCCTCCCGCCAGACAGACAGAAAGAACTTCGACCATGCCACAACTGTGGACAAAGTGGACACTGGCAAAGAGAATGTGAAGCCCCTCGAAAGGGGTACCGTGAGCGCCCCAACGAGAAACCAGGGAACGAAAACCGCTCAGACAAAATGAAGGAACTATGGAAGAAATTACAGTCGCAGAGTGGTGAAGAACTCAGCCGCATATACGATTCAATGACGGAAACCAACAATAACCATGGAACCAGTGAAGTCAGTGGGGTCCTCCAGGTGTCAAGCAATATCCACTCAACAGAGCTGCCGTGGATGGACTGAGACCAATCATAAAAGACTTGAATGACCAGGGAATCATCTACAAGACTCAATCAATCAAACCATGAGGGGCCATACCAAATTCTATTAGTTACTCGATCCGCTGTTCGTGTAGCTAAGAAGACGAAGTGGATACATGCAAGCCACTGCAAATTAGTTGATTCACCAACTTGGAATGACACTCGTTAAGATTGTGGCACTGCAAAAGTGATTCACCAACTTGGAATGACACTCGTTAGATTTGGCACGCAAATTGACTGATATGGGGTGAAGAGTAGGGAGTGTTTGAGTGTTTGTTATTTTCATTCCTTTATTTCTTTGAGTGTTTGTTATTTTCTTTCCTTTATTTTTACGAGAGGTTAGTTTTCGAAAGATGCTAGGACTTTTGTCACCACCTCTCTAAGTTCATGTTGGCTCCTTCTTGACACAACTGCTCAGCTTTAGAACTTTTTGTTTGTTTTGTTTTATTTTTGAACAAAGGTTCAATCATTCATTCATTCACACAAGGTTTATTGAGAACTATGATGACTGATTACTGATTACTGATATAACCATTTTCGAATCAAGCGATTAATTTTTTGTATGATCATTTTTCATTGTTTATCGAATCATTAAGACAATTACAAACCATAGTTGATTATTATTACTGTTGGAGGCTGTGACAATGCCTCCCCCATGACTGATTCTGCACTTTTTCTTTGCCCAGGAGTGTTCGTCCTGATATCCTCATCCCCCATCACACCTGCGGTGGCCATTCATCAACTTGAAAAGAACTCTGTTGCAACTGCTACTCAAAACCAACTGAGTCATGATGTTACAATGGTGGAGCTTCACTGCCAAGCAGAGGGAGGGGCCTGGACAATTGACCTTCTTGATTCCTTAAAATTTTTTATCTGTTTTGGTTAATCATGTGTAACCTAATGAGTTTGTTATTTTCTTTATTATAGTGGCCTACACCTGGTTTACTTGTGTATGATTTGAATTTACTTGTCTTTTGCCTTTTATGCTTTCTTTCATTGATTTAGTTAATTATTAATGGGTCACCAGAAAATACACTGAATTCTCTTTTTGTTGGTGATCTTTAAACTATGTTTAGTATGATCAAGAGGGAGGAATGTAGAATGTTGGTGTATTTTAGTGTCTCTCTTATTGTTCACATTTCTAGTCTAGGAACAGGCCAGGGCCTCTCATACTGATACAAGGTGTTATCCCCAACATTCGGCCATTGTTATGTGTCAGGGTAGGTCGAACCAACCTGGCCCTCCGAGACATAGACAGGGCCAGATACCTTATCAAGGCTGAGAGTGCGTCTGTTCACGTGTTATTCATCTATCCCCTTTTTGTATTATACTCGCCCCAACCCTTTGGTTCGACGAGTAGAGGGTTTCGACAGCCAAGGAACAAGTCATCGACCACCGGGTCCACTATAGATTATTCAACCTAAGTCTGTATCTCGCTGTACATCCTGGAATAAACCATCTATTCAACCCTCTACTCCAACCTGTCAAGCTGTTTTGATTTCGACTTCAAGAATTACTACTACGACTGAAAATACACAACGCAGAGTCTGTCCGAACAGTTTAGAAATAAGCTGAAATCTAAACCTCCTTGCACAAAGGTGGAGGTAGTGGTCCTGCTGCTGGGTTGTTGCCCTCCTACGGCCTCCTCCACGTCTCCTGATGTACTGGCCTGTCTCCTGGTAGCGCCTCCATGCTCTGGACACTACGCTGACAGACACAGCAAACCTTCTTGCCACAGCTCGTATTGATGTGCCATCCTGGATGAGCTGCACTATCTGAGCCACTTGTGTGGGTTGTAAACTCCATCTCATGCTACCACTAGAGTGAAAGCACCGCCAGCATTCAAAAGTGACCAAAACATCAGCCAGAAAGCATAGGAACTGAGAAGTGGTCTGTGGTCACCACCTGCAGAACCACTCCTTTATTGGGGATGTCTTGCTAATTGCCTATCAACTGTTCAAATTTGATTATCTTAGATTAATATTCTTTGTACTCAGAATTACATTACTTGTAATTATTCATATCATGCTACATTAACTCTACTTTTGCCATATTGTATGCATGTATGTAGAAGGACGTTGTAGTCAGAATTACAGAAATGAGTGTTGCTGCTTTAAAATACTTTTAAATAACTCTTTTAAACACTAAGTGTTTGAAGGTGAAATTACCCAGATAATCCTAATGTCATTCATGTCTAAAACATAATAAAAATCACACAGTACAAAAAAGTGTAACTACAGTTTTTATTAGAAGTAACTTATTTTGCAACTTTTGTCTGTAGACAGAAAACTGTGAAAAGGATTTATGTACACTGATTTCAAACTACTTTTAAACAAGTATAGTAATTAATAATGATAGAAAATATCTATGACAGTTCTAATAATACAAGACCAATACAATATCAGTCACAGCTTGACAGTAATGCTAAAAGGAAGGTTTTTATTTATGTCCTTTTTAGTAAATAACCATTTTTAAAACATAAAACTTTTCAAACAAATAAATCTACCCAGGACCAACATATTTACACAAAGGGTTCACAAAGCTTGAAATGTACACAATACTTAATATAATGTGACCTGGGAAAGAAATGGACAGACCAAAAAAAAAGACCAAACATATCATTCAGGATGAAGCTGAACATACACCTAAACTACTTTACAATAGAACTTTCTGGAATCTGTCGGATCAGTGAAACATTTCAGCAGTGGAACACATGTGAGCGACGCCACTCCTAATGGGTAAACCAAACAAAACTAATTGGAACAGGAGAATTTAAGACGAACCGAAATGGCAGGGGTTGGTTCCGGGGCTAGTGTCCGCTTTGTGGATGTCGTGGCATCGCGTGCAAACAGAAGGCAACAAACAAAAGCAACAAACATAACAGTCGCAAAACAGCAAAACAGGTTTGTCCCTCATGAAATCATTTTTTTTTTGTCTTTTTTTTTTTTCTTCTGAAAAGTGGAATGTATATCAAGAGGAGTATGTTGCTATCCTAGAGTTTTGTGTCACGATGGGCAGTCAAAGGCGCTTTGCTGGGCAGCACAGATAGCACAGCAGTAGGGCGAGCGAGAACGGTAGAGTGTCATCTTGGGAGTATTGTCGAGTGGCTGTAGCGCTACATGGTAGCGTTCACTCCCCTCACATCTTCCGACATGTCACCCTAGATTCGCCCCCCGCAACTCCACTGCTCCGTATCCAGCCCTTTAAGGCACTTTTAGAGAGAACGCCTCCCTTAGGAGTGACGGGGCCCTTATGCAGCGTCGCATTTGCACCAGTTGCACTTACCTGCACACTTTACTTGCACCGACCACGCATTCCTGCCCAAAGTAACGCTTCCCTTTGTCTGTCCCCAAGTGACCACGAAGCTCTGAATGCATCTCCAAAGCTCTCGGGTTCTCTAGTCTGCGCGGGCTGAGATCAGTGTCCGTCAATCGCTGAGCAGCCAGTTATAACTGGAATGTCTGCCGGGATGCACAAAATAGCAGCTGATGAACATCGCTTAGCACATCGCGTTGATGAAGAATTCCCAGCGTCAACAAATGAACGGTTTATAAAAATAAGCAAATGAGACAATCCCAAAAGACAGTTAAAAAAAAGGGCAGTGAAATGCAGTTCATTTTAAGGCAGTTCTAATTAATGTTCACAAAATAAATGAAAACAAACCGACGACGACGACTGACGCTTTCTGAGACTATGTTAGTACCTGGAGGTAGTACCCGGTAGAGTTAATAAAGGCTGAACTGCATACAAAATAAAACAACTGATGCCGGGAAGGGGAGCATGACGTCCCAAACTGACACTGAGCCATTTTGACTTGACTCTTGAATGAAGGGATCTTTTCACGAAGAAACCACAGAAGTTAATACTGTCATATTATCATCCTGTGAAGTGCTTCAGGGTGCCTCAAGTCCACTAATTGTTTAAATAGCTCTATGGAAGGTGATCAAGAAAGAACCGATTCCATGAAATCGAAAATGCTAATGCTGAAATATATTTGCCAGGGTACATCTGTCCATGAGACGATGCTGGATGTCAAAACTTTTTTTTTTCTGTACGGGTGGTTTAGGGGGCAAGGGGGTCGGGGTCAGAAAAAGGGAGAGAATATATAATGGAAAAAAAGCAATTCAAAAGGGACATTAAAACAATAAATAAAATAAAAGTATTCACTTCAACATTTTACTTTGATCTACTTTTTAAATGTTAGTCTTCTCCAAGTCTTTGAAATGAAAGACTTGGCTTTCTTCATATATTTTTTTATAATAAAAAAACAAGTCCATCTGTGACAGAATAAGTCTTACTTCATTAAATTGTCTGAACTTTCTCACAGACAACGTACACTTCCCTTTACTTTGTTCTTGCTGCGAACATCACGAGCAGACAGTCCTCTTGGGTTAAACATCAGTCAGTCCAAATCCAATAAAAAATCTTGGAAAAAACAGGCTGACATACTTAATAAAGGACAGGTCCCATGGCCAGTCCACATTTTCTCAGACCCGAGTCCATTGTCAGGCGGCTTTTGCTCACGCAAACACCTGCATCTTCCCGCCAGCCTCGGTGCCGTGGGAGATTTGGGTCTGGGCGGGACCGGCCACTGCCGGGCTTGGGGTCGAGTCTGACCAATCAGACACACAGTGAGGGGAGGGGCTGGACCAGGGCTCGGGGGACTCCGGAGATGGGGTCAGGTAAGGGTGCTCGCTGGGCAGGTGGAGGTAATGCTTGGGGGTGGCGTCCAGGGCGGAGGAGTAGCTGTGTTGTGAAGGAGGGGTGGGGTAGTCATCCAGGCCCACCGTGCTGCTGCCAGCCTGGGAGGGGGGCATCTGTGCAGCCAGGACCGCCGGGGCGGGGGCCTGGGCCATCTGAGGGCCGGCCTGGGACTGAGGGGGCTGCTGCTGCTGCTGCTGCTGCTGCTGCTGCTGCTGCTGCTGCTGGAAGAAGGCCGGCGGGGGCTGGGAGGTTTGCGGTGTCGGTGGGGTGGAGGTGCTCATGCGGCCCATGCTCTGCTGGCTAACCATCGAGTGGTTGAGAAGCTGCTGCTGCTGCTGCTGCTGCTCGGCGATGGAGGGCAGCTTCACGGGGCTAATGGTCGGAGTGGAGGTGACCGGTGTGGGCTGCAGCATCTGGTTGCGGTACATCTGCTGGTGCAGGAGCATGCTCTGCTGCTGCTGCATGGCCGGGCTCTGCGGGTGCATGCCCGCCTGGCTGGTGTGCACCAGGTTGACCACCTGCTGGCCGCACTGGGAGGAGGGCGTCATGCGGCTGTGCCAGTCGAAGGGCACGCTGACGGGGCTCACCATGCCCATGTTGATGCCCATGGGGCCGGCGTTGAGCACGTAGCCGTGGTTGAGCCCGCCGGCCATGGAGACGCGGCCCTGCATGGACATCCCCCCGTCGCCCAGGTCGTTGAGCTGGGCCAGGGACACGGCGAAGGGGCCGCCGCCCTCCATCATGCCGGCGTGCACCATGGGGGTGTTGGGCACCGACATGGAGGTGTGGAAGAGCCCCGGCGAGGCCATGGCCGCGGGGGACGTGGGGTTGGTGATGTAGCCGGCGTTGCTGGCCCCGCCGCGGGGCGAGTCCAGCGAGTCGACCGGGGAGAGGGTGACGGAGCTCTCCAGCAGGGCGCTCTGCATGTCCAGCGTCAGCTTCTTGCTGCGGGCCTTCGCCGACTCCTTGAGGGCGGCGGCGTGCTGGCCCGCCGGCCCGGAGCCCTTGGCGCCGGGCCGGCGGTTCTTCTTGCCCTGCGGGGTGGTCTTCAGGCTGGGCAGGAAGGCGCTGGGCGGGCACATGAGCGGGGACAGGGTGTGGCCCCCGGCGAGGTGGTGGCCGCCGCCGCCGCCGTGGCCCTGGGGGCTGCGCACCGTGTTGTACTCGTCCAGCAGCTGGACGATGTCGTGGTGCATGCGCTCCTGGGCGATGTCCCGCGGCAACCGGTCCATGTGGTCCGTGATCTCCCGGTTGGCAAAGTGGGCGAGGAGCACCTTCACCGCCTCGCAGCTCCCCTCGCGGGCCGCCAGGAAGAGGGGCGTCTCCTCCTGCATCACGCAGCGGGGGGGGGGGGGGGGGGGGGGGCACGCAAGGGGGGGGTTAGACAACTTGCTCTTCCCCTGTGGGGGGGGGAAATGCAGTGTAATGGATTCCCACCACGTATATAAATATACACTGTGTGTCTGAAACCGTAGAGAAGTGCCCGTACCTTCAGATCCTGCATGTCTTTATTGGCTCCGTTCTTGAGGAGTGCGATGGTGGCGTCCACGTTGTTGACGGCCGCTGCCCAGTGCAGCGCGGATTTCCCTGAACGAGAAGAGAACGACAAAGACACGGTTACCAACGGTAATGGCTCTGATCGGGCTCACAATAACACCGTTGGGAGGCGACGCGCATTACGTATACATTTAAATGTAGGGCATTTATAATAAGCGACTTAAAATAAGTGCATTTGTCACAACAAAATGAAACAATATATCGCCGTCGGTACAATAACCCCTTCCCTTGTAAACAACAAAGATAGCTAGGACAAGATGCTATATAACTCAGCGCCATAACCATATAACCATTATAACCACTACCACTATGACGTGAGCACATCCTTGGAACCAGCACTAGTGGACGGGGCCGCGAGGGTCGGCGGACCCTTACCCAGTTCGTCGACGGCGTTGACGTCGGCGTGGCAGGTGATGAGCTCCTCCACCATGCCCTCGACCGCCATGCGCGCGGCCAGGATGAGCGCCGTGGAGCCGTCGTACATGCGGGAGTCCAGGTCTGTGGCGCGCGTCCGGATCAGGATCTAGTGGGGGGGGTTAGCGAGTACCAATGGATCGTCATGGGTGTGATGAAGAGCGCGGCATGCTCACATGATGAGTACGGTTGGTTCAAAGGGTCTGGGTTCA
Organism: Melanogrammus aeglefinus; assembly: GCA_900291075.1. Lineage (NCBI taxonomy): Eukaryota > Metazoa > Chordata > Actinopteri > Gadiformes > Gadidae > Melanogrammus > Melanogrammus aeglefinus. The sequence goes on along the minus strand of OLKM01004244.1, from coordinate 6,374 downwards.
AACCCGGTGTCTGCAGATCGACCCATGGGGTCGATCTGCAGACACCGGGTTTGGACCCAGACCAAGGCGTACAGGAGCGTACGTGTGACCTCGAACTTACTCAATATGGTGACGTAGCGAAGCAATGCTGCCTTTTTGAAAATAAAATTAAAACCGTGAGGATCACAAGGCCGTGAAATGCAGTGCACGCGGCGCAGAACCGCGCGGCGATGTGGGGTGTCCCCTCTCACCTGGAAGACGCCCTGCGCGTCGGCGGCCACGGCGGCGTGCAGCGGCGAGCGGCCCGTGTTGTCCTGGGCGTTGGCGTCGGCGCCGGCGTCCAGCAGCCGCTTGGCGGCGTCGGCGCGGGCGTAGCGGGCGGCCAGGTGCAGCGCCGTCTCGCCGGTGCGGTCCGTCTGCGCGGCCAGCGAGGCGCCCTGGTAGATGAGGTCCGAGATGATGTTGGCCGAGCACTCCTCCGACTCCTCCTCCTCGGGGATCTCGGGCTCCAGGCCGCCGCCGCAGAACGAGGCCAGCATCAGGGGCGTGAAGCCGTCTGGGGGTCACGGAGAGAGAAGGCGTGTGGGCAGTGAGTAAAGGGCTGATTAGGGTTCCACGGCGACACAACGCAATGGCCGCGAGGACCGTTTCGGTTCTGCGGCGGGTTTTAGAGAGCGGACCAATCACAGCCCTTGCTGCTAGCGTCGCCTCGACGGGAGGCTGCAATTTTTGGGAGGTGCCCGTCGGGCCCTTGCGAGGACGCAAGCAGGGTCCGCAAGGACGCAATGGATCCGACACAAAAGGGGCGTGTGTAGACACGCTCTGCACGCCCCTTTCGATTGATATCGCAGCGGATTGTTTGGAACACCCACCTGGCCCTCTGACGTTGACGTCCATGCAGTCGCTGTCAAACTCTCCCTGGGGGGGCGTCAAGGCCATGGTGGGGGGGACACGGATGTCTGCGGCGGCCAGGTGATGCTGGGTCCACTGTCTGCTGTCCACAGCGTCTTCATGGTCAGACATCATGCTGGGCTCCTCCATCTGTGGTTCAACAAGAGCGCCACCGCCGCGTTACATCACACCACTGGGCCCTCGGGTTGGAGTAGAAACCCCCCCCACAGCATGTGAAACATGGGCTCAAATGAAACGTAGAGTCACGTGACCCACCTTAAGTCTTTTGATCTCCGGGCAGTCTGCGTCCATCCATTGATCGCTGTGGTCGAGTAGGGACTCCTCCACGGTTTTGGGCATGTGTCTGTTTTGGTGAAAGAAGGCGACGGATCAATTTAAAAGGCGCCCGCTACGACGTCCGAAACGCAAGCTTTCGTCCGGGCGACAAAGAGAGACGCAGTGATAAAAAGATACATCATCCACACGCAGCCTCTCTGTCCCAACCGGTGGGCTGATCTAACCCTCGCACAAACACAGATCATCCACGCATTGGAACACACCTCTCTCACGGCTGGATCGAGGCGGCCCCCCCCCCCCCCCTCCCCATCCCCACCCCACTCACTTCATGCCCAGCGCGTCCTGGCCCACGGGCTCCCTGCGGTTCTTGTTGCTGCTGGGCTCCTTCTTGGGGAAGAATCCCTCGGGGAACCACAGGGTGCTGTGCTCCCTCTTCCGGCGCGCGATCAGCATCCCCACCACCAGGATGACAAACAGGAACATGGAGGCGACGCCCACCAGGATCAGCTTGGCCCACTGGGGGTAGTCGGGCTCAACCAGGGCGGGCGTTGCTATGGGGGGGGGGGGGGGGATTTTATTATTGGTGTTGATGGTTTCATGTGTTATTGGTGTTGATGGTTTCATGTGTTATTGGTGTTGATGGTTTCATGTGTTATTGGTGTTGATGGTTTCATGTGTTATTGGTGTTGATGGTTTCACGTGTTAGTGGTGTTGATTGTTTCATGTGTTATTGGTGTTGATGGTTTCATGTGTTGTGGTTTCATGTGTTAGTGGTGTTTGTGATGGTTTCATGTGTTATTGGTGTTGATGGTTTCATGTGTTATTGGTGTTGATGGTTTCATGTGTTATTGGTGTTGATGGTTTCATGTGTTATCGGTGTTGATGGTTTCATGTGTTATCGGTGTTGATGGTTTCATGTGTTATTGGTGTTGATGGTTTCATGTGTTAGTGGTGTTGATGGTTTCATGTGTTATTGGTGTTGATGGTTTCATGTGTTATTGGTGTTGATGGTTTCATGTGTTATTGGTGTTGATGGTTTCATGTGTTATTGGTGTTGATGGTTTCATGTGTTGATGGTTTCATGTGTTAGTGGTGTTGATGGTTTCATGTGTTATTGGTGTTGATGGTTTCATGTGTTAATGGTTTCATGTGTTAGTGGTGTTGATGGTTTCATGTGTTATTGGTGTGATGGTTTCATGTGTGTTATTGTGGTGGTTGATGTTTCATGTGTTATTGGTGTTGATGTTTCATGTGTTATCGTGTTGATGGTTTCATGTGTTATCGGTTGTTGAGTTTCATGTGTTATCGGTGTTATGGTTTCAATGTGTTAGTGGTGTTGATGGTTTCATGTGTTATTGGTGTTGATGGTTTCATGTGTTATCGGTGTTGATGGTTTCATGTGTTATCGGTGTTGATGGTTTCATGTGTTAGTGGTGTTATCGGTGTTGATGGTTTCATGTGTTAGTGGTGTTAGTGGTGTTGATGGTTTCATGTGTTGATGGTTTCATGTGTTATTGGTGTTGATGGTTTCATGTGTTATTGGTGTTGATGGTTTCATGTGTTAGTGGTTTCATGACATTGTCCTTACTGGAAACGGTCTTGAGCTGGTAGGGGAAGTCCCGGAGCATCTCCCAGGCGGACAGCGCCCCCAGGTAGTCTGCGGCGCCGTCGGCCGTGCGGAAGCAGCCCCCCTGCTCGCAGCCCAGCCGGTTATCGATCTCCAGGTACACGACGGACCTGCAGCGACCACAAGAGGACAGACCACCAGCGTGAGCGGCGAGGGACCCTACAGGCGGCAGTAGCTCCGGGGGGTAGAGCGGGGTAGGCTGGTAACCGCAAGGTCGCTAGTGTCCCTGAGCAAGGCACCTCCACTAACTGCTCCCGACCAAATGGCTGTCGCCCTGCATGGCTGACGCCGCCGTCGATGCATGAATGCGGCTGAATGCTAGGCAATATTGTAAAGTGCTTTGGGTGGCCACTGGTTACAAAAAAACCCGCAATATAAATGCAGACCATTTTTTTTTCATTTACAGGCATGGTAAAACACAAGAGGGATCCCCGCTTCAAAATGTGACGCCGCTCAATTACCCGATGACTTCCTCCTGCCGCTCGAGCTCCCGTCTGTAGCGCGCCCCGGGCCGGGTGTAGGGCCGGATCATGGCCTCGCCGTTGCGGTCCAGGCGGAAGCGCACAGTGGTGCGCAGGATGGCGCTCAGCTTCTGCAGGAAGATGGTGCTGGAGCGCCTGAGCACCTCGGGCGGCAGCAGCACCACCACCACCAGCAGGTCCTCGGCCAGGTCCTCCTTCACGTCCGCCGCGCAGTCCAGCCCGTCCCAGCCGCACTCCTCCGAGTTGCAGCCCTGGTCGCAGCGGCCGTCTGCGTAGTGGTCGATTGCAGTAGGGTCTCGTAGATCGGACTGGTGTGAGTTTGGGGGAGGGGGGGGGTGACGATAAACAGAGCGCAAATTTTTTAAATTTTTGTTCTCTTTTTTAGTTACCGGCTCTAAACAAAAAAATAAAAAGACATTCAATCGTTGTTTTTTTTCGGCGTCCGGACTTACTTGCACACTTTCTCCTTGACCTTGCAGTCAAAGTTGTCGTAGAGGCAGTCGGCGTTGTTGCACGACTCGTCGCACTGGCTGTTGTTGAAGACGCGCCAGCAGCGCGGGTCGGGGCAGCGGGCCCACGGGTTGACGGCCAGCGAGCAGTCGCCGCCGTCCCAGCGGCAGGCGAACTCGTTGCACTCCTTGTCGCACACACTGTCGTTGGCCTTGCCGTGGCACTCGGCCAGGGGGCAGGACGGCACCGGCAGCTCCCGGAGCTTGCTGCTCTGCTCGCAGCGCTTGCCGCCCCAGCCGGCGGGACACTGGCAGTGGAAGAAGGGGAAGGAGGTCTCCTCGGTGCACAGGCCCGCGTTGCGGCAGGGCTGGGACGAGCAGCCCTCGTTGCTGCGGTGCTGGCACTGGGGCCCGGCGAAGCCCGGCTGGCAGGTGCAGCGGGCGCCGCGCGCCGTCAGAGCGCAGTTGCCGCCGTTGTAGCACGACAGCTCCCGGCAGGACATGCTCCTCTCGCAGGCGGCGCCCACGTAGCCCTGGAGACACAGAGACAAAAACGTTTGAGAGGACGCTCGGGAGGCTTGGGTACGAGAAGGACAACTGCTTCAGGGCCGACAGACACTCAGGCGGCCCGTTCCCCTGCACAGGGGACGGGCCGCATATGAGCGACTTTGCTGCAGCGTGCACTTACCAGCTGACAGGTGCAGGTGTATATCCCATCTGCGCTTGTTGCTAGCCACCGTGCACGCGCCTCCGTTCTGACAGGGCTGGGACTCGCACACGCTGAATCGGGCTCTGGCACCTTTCGACCTGGCGGGACAAACCAACGGTTATTCCCAGGGTTGGCGCGCGTGGGGCTGGAGAACACAACATTTCCCGATACATTTTCCTGGTATTTACATGAGGTGGGGCGGATTGTCCAGCCTGTTGTTGTCTCGTGCAATCTCTCTGTGTGGCGGTGCCCTTGAGCAATATCGCTCCCTTTTAAACGCTAAAGGCTTTATTTATCCTGAAGAACATCAAGTGATCCAGTAGCAGACAACAAGGCAGAAGATAAGCTAATAAATAAGCAAAATTATTATCCTAAAATAGGATAATAATAATACATGTTTTCTGGCAGTATACAGTAGCATGTCTGGCCTAATTCATGGGACCTAGTTGTCATGTTGTGTCATAGTATTTATCTCCACTATAATAGTACTGTAATCGTCAGAAAGCCTAATAAACAACATTCAATATAATTTTTTTTACAATATACTTCACAAAATAATCGATTCAACCTAAACTATACTGCAGTACATTCTCATTCCGAAAGAACGTAAATACATCCCGGCACATTGCATCGGGACTCGCGTATCGTTCGTGATGTGCATCGTACGCCCGCACACATCCCTACCCCCCCGCCCTGGGGTACGTGTGCAGGAAGAAGAGGAGTGGGGGGGGGGGGGCTTACCTGTGAAGCCGGGCTTGCAGACGCACTGGTAGTCGTTGGGCAGCTGGATGCAGTCGAAGCTGTTGGCGGGGCTGCAGGGGCTGGAGAGGCACTCGTTGATGTCCCCCTCGCACCGCTCCCCCGTGAAGCCCGGCGGGCAGTTGCAGCGGTGGCCGCCCACCCGGTCCACGCACGTCCCGTTGTTCAGACACTTGGGCGGGGCCCCGTGCATCCGCGAGGGCGGGGCGCAGTCGTCCTCGTTGATCTCGCACAACACCCCTTTGGAGGGAAGGAAAAGAAAAAAAGGGGTCAGTTTCGAAAACAAAGGGTCGACGCCGGGGCGAGACGCTGTCCCGTCACCGTTTCCTGCCGGATGCATGTGTGTGGGGGGGTGTTTGTGTGTTTGCGTTGAGTTCTTTCCGGAGGGGGGGGGGGGGCGTACCCAGTGTGCCCGGGGGGCAGGAGCAGATGTAAATGCCCCCACGAGGTCGATGCAGGTGCTCCGTTCTGAACAGGGATGGGACTCGCACACCGTTCTCACTCCATCTCAACAGGTCTCTCCCTGAAGCCTGGCATGCACTGTGGAAGGGGTGAGGGGGTAAGCAATCGAGACCGCCACCGTTCTGTCATAAAAAGGGTTTGGAAAAGCACACACACAGACACACCACGCGCAAGGTCCAGACGAGAACACAGGCGGCAGGCTTACATCGCAGTGATAGCCTCCCACGTAGCCCCTGCAGGTGGCGCCGTTGCGACAGGGCTTGTCCTCGCAGTGATCCACCTGGCTCTCGCAGTAGCTGCCCGTGAAGTCGATGGGGCATTTGCAGTAGTGGGTGTTGCCCGTGTTGACGCAGTGTCCTCCGTGGTGGCACAGCTCGTCGGTCTGTAAACCTGGTGGGGGAGTGTCGAGGTTGGGAACACGTTAGCGCAAACACTTTGTGTTATTTGTGTCATCACAGCCGTGTCGGCGTGATGTTGTGATCACGCGCTCGACGGAAAACAAACTGTTAAGACATTACACGTGGCCGAACTAATCGTCCCGGACGTACCTCTCTGCCGTGCGGCCGACTCGCAGGACACCCTGGGAATGTCACAGTATCGGCCGGACCAGCTGCCGGCGCAGTCGCAGGAGAACGAGGCGTCCTTTTGGCGGCAGCAGGCGGGCGGGGGGCCTCCGTTTTGGCAGGAGGAGAACGCCGGCACCAGTACCACTGGCATCT
>OLKM01004243.1:0-22500 GCA_900291075.1 Melanogrammus aeglefinus | reverse complement strand
ACCAGATCTAAACCCCATTGAGCTGTTGTGGGAGCAGCTTGACCGTATGGTACGCAAGAAGTGCCCATCCAGCCAATCCAACTTGTGGGAGGGGTTTCTAAAAGCGTGGGGTGAAATTTCTCCTGATTACCTTAACAAATTTACAGCTAGAATGCCCAAGGTCTGCAATGCTGTAATTGCTGCAAATGGAGGATTCTTTGACGAAAGCAAAGTTTGAAGGAAAAAAAATATTATTTCAAATATAAAAATCATTATTTCTAACCTTGTCAATGTCTTAACCATTTTTTTCTATTCATTTTACAACTTCATGGTGGTGAAATTAAAAGTGTGACTTTTCATGGAAAACACAACATTTTCTGGGTGACCCCAAACTTTTGAATGGTAGTGTATATATATATATATATATATATATATATATAAAAAACAAAAAAAAGCAACCCTAAATGGTACTAATAATTGGCATAATAATTTCTTTCGGTGTTTCAATTTTCGGCCTTGGTTTTCGGTTTCGGCCAAGAATTTTCATTTCGGTGCATCCCTAATAAAAAATAGTTTAAGTCTCATCTCATCTCATCTTCAACCGCTTATCCGGGGTCGGGTCGCGGGGGCAGCAGCTCAAGCAGGGGGCCCCAGACTTCCCTTTCCCGAGCCACATTGACCAGCTCTGACGGGGGGATCCCGAGGCGTTCCCAGGCCAGGTGTTGAGATATAATCTTTCTCCACCTAGTCCTGGGTCTTCCCCGAGGTCTCCTCCCCACTGGTCGTGCCTGGAACACCTCCCCAAGGGAGGCGCCCAGTGGGCATCCTTACCAGATGCCCGAACCACCTCAACTGACTCCTTTCTAAGCAAAGGAGCAGCGGCTCTAATCTGAGCTCCTCACGGATGACTGAACTTCTCACCCTATCCCTAAGGGAGAAGCCAGCCACCCTCCTGAGAAAACTCATCTCGGCCGCCTTGTACCCGTGATTCTTGTCCTTTCGGTCATCACCCATCCCTCATGACCATAGGTGAGGATAGGAACGAAGATTGACCGATAGATCGAGAGCTTTGCCTTGCGGCTCAGCTCTCTTTTCGTCACAACGGTGCGGTAAGCGAACGCAATACCGCTCCCGCTGCCTCCGATTTCTCCAGCCAATCTCACGCTCCATCGTCCCCTCACACTCGCGAACAAGACCCCCAGGTACGTTGAACTCGCTTCACTTGGCTAAGGAACTCATTTCCTACCCGGAGTAGGCAAACCACCGGTTTCCTGCTAAGAGTCATGGCCTCAGATTTAGAGGTGCTGATCCTCATCCCAGCCGCTTCACACTCGGCCGCCATCCGATCCAGTGATTGCTGAAGGTCACAGGCCGGATGATGCCATCAGGACCACATCATCTGCAAAGAGCAGTGACGAGATCCTCAGACCACCGAACTGCAACCCCTCCCCACCACGACTGCGCCTCGATATCCTGTCCATGAATATCACAAACAGGATTGGTGACAAGGCACAGCCCTGGCGGAGGCCAACACCCACCGGGAACGAGACTGACTGACTGCCGAGAACCCCGAACACAGCTCTCGCTTTGGAGTACAAGGATTGGATGGCCCTGAGGAGAGACCCCCCCACCCCATACCCCCGCAGCACCTCCCACAGTTTCTCCCGGGGGACCCGGTCATATGCCTTCTCCAGATCCACAAAACACATGTAGACGCGATGGGCATACTCCCAGGCCCCCCTCCAGGATCCTTGCGAGAGTGAAGAGCTGGTCCGTAGTTTCCACATCCGGGGGCAAAAAACCGCATTGTTCCTCTTCAATCTGAGGTTCGGACGATCGGCCGAACCCTCCTTTCCAGCCACCTTGGAGTAGACTTTACCAGGGAGGCTGAGAAGTGTGATACCCGGTAATTGGAGCACACTCTCTGGTCCCCCTTTTGAACAGGGGGACCACCATCCCAGTTTGCCACTCCTTTGGCACTGTACCCGACTCCCATGCAATGTTGAATAGGCGTGTCAACCATGACAGCCCCTCAACACCCAGAGCTTTTAGCATTTCTGGCTGGATCTCATCAAATCCCTGGGGCTTCGCCACTGCGGAGTTGTTTAACTACCTCAGTGACCTCACCAGGAAATTGACGATGAACACACCATCAACCTCGAGCTCTGCTCCATCATAGAAGGGCATGTTAGTCGGATTCAGGAGTTCCTCAAAGTGTTCCTTCCTCACCGTTCCGAATACCTCCTCAGTTGAGGTCCAACAGAGTCCCATCCTTACTGTACACAGCTTGGATGGTTCCCCGTTTCCCCTCCTGAGGTGCCGGATGGTCTTCCAGAAACACTTTGGTGCCGACGAAAGTCCTTCTCCATGGCCTCTCCGAACTTTCTCCACACCCGCTGCTTAGCCTCCGACACGGCAGCGGCTGCAGCCTTCAGGCCTGTCGGTACCCTGCAACTGCGTCAGGAGTCCTCCGGGATAACATATCCCGAAAGGCCTCCTTCTTCAGTCGGACGGCTTCCCTGACCACCGGTGTCCACCACGGTGTCCGAGGTTACCGCCCCTTGAGGAAACCCAAGACCCTGAGGCCACAAACTCACCGCCGCAGCTTCAGGCAATGGAGGCTTTGAACACCCGCCCACTCCGGCTCAATGCCCCAACCTCCACAGGAATGCTAGAAAAAGCTCCGCCGGAGGTGTGAGTTGAAGATCCCTAGGACAGGGCCTCCTCCAGACGTTCACCAATTCACCCGCACTACTCGTTTGGGCTTACCAGGTCTGTCCAGAATCTTCCCCCATTCCCTGATCCAACTCACCACCAGATGGTGGTCGGTTGACAGTTCAGCCCCTCTCTTCACCCGAGTGTCCAAAACATGCCGCCTCAGATCAGATGACACCGATTACCAAAATCGATCATCGATCTCGGCCTAGGGTACTCTGGTACCATGTACACTTATGAGCACCCTTATGTTCGAACATGGTGTTTGTTATGGCCAATCCATGACTAGCACAGAAGTCCAGTAACAAACGACCACTCGGGTTTAGATCAGGGAGGCCGTTCCTCCCCACCACGCCTCTCCAGGTGTCTCCATCGTTGCCCACATGGGTGTTGAAGTCTCCCAGTAGAACTACGGAGTCCCCTACTGGATCCCCATACAGGACTCCATTCAGGGTCTCCAAGAAGGCCGAGTACTCTGAACTGCTGTTCGGTGCATATGCACAAACAACAGTCAGAGTTTTCCCCCCCACCACCCTTAGGCGTAGGGAGGCGACCCTCTCGTCTATCGGGGTAAACTCCAACACCGCGGCGCTCAGCCGGGGATTTATGAGTATCCCCACACCCGCCCGGCGCCTCATGCCTCCTTCAACTCCAGAGAAGAATAGAGTCCAACCCCTATCCAGGAGTACAGTACCAGAGCTGAGACTGTGCGTAGAGGTAAGCCCCACCAGATCTAACTGGTAGCGCTCCACCTCCCTCACAAGCTCCGGTTCCTTTCCCCACAGTGAGGTGACGTTCCACGTCCCCAGAGCCAGCTTCTGCCGCTCAGGTCTGGTCTGTCGGGACCCCTGCCTTTCACCGCCACCCATGTGGCAGCGCACCCGACCCCAGTGGGTCCTCCTGCAGGTGGTGGGCCCACAGAACGAAGAGGGGGGGGGGTGCCACGTAGCTTTTTCAGGCTGTGCCCGGCCGGGCTCCGTGGCAAACCCGGCCACCAGGCGCTCGCCAACGGGCCCTCCGTCTGGGGCTGGCTCCAGACGGGGGCCCCGGGCTTCCTCCGGGGAGGGTCTCTCCTCCTCTTTCACGTATATTCATGGAGTCTTGGTGAACCATTCTCTAGTCTGGCCCCTCACCTGAGACCACTCTGCCATGGGAGACCCTGCCAGGAGCACTAGGCTCCAGACAACACAGCCCTCAGGTTCACAGGGACACGCAAACCTCTCCACCACGATAAGGTGACGGTTCCAGGATAGTTTAAGTTACAAATGTAAAGTTAGAAACATGGTTTAAAAAGATAAATAATTAATTGTTTGATTAAATACTGCAACATATTGTAATTCAAGATTAGTATTTGATTCTTTGTGGTTTAAATTAGGGATGCACCAAATTTTCGGCCACCGAAAATTTTCGGCCGAAAATAGCCCAAAAGCGCAGAAATGTGTGATGACGCAAACAAAAAGCGCAGCCAGCCCAACGCTTGTCTGGATAAGTGCCAATATGTTTGCGGTGTGGACGTTTTACAATGTTTCTGAGAAAGACCCACGTATAACGATTTGCAAAAATTGCAATGCCTTGATTTTAATGAAGTTAGTACTAGGGATGCACTGAATTTTCGGCCACCGAAAATTTTCGGCCGAAAATGGCCCAAAAGCGCATTTTCGGTTTCGGGCCGAAATACTTTTATCACCGAAACAACGCGGCCGAAACAGAAATGTGTGATGACGCAAACAAAAAGCGCGACCAGCCCACGCTGGTCTGGAAGCGCCAATATGTTTGCGGTGTGGACGTTTTTTTAATGTTTTTAAGAAAGACCCACGTATAACGATTTGCAAAAATTGCAATGCCTTGATTTTAATGAAGTTAGTACACAGTCATAGTTATAAATGCAATGGCACTAGGGTTGCCACGGTGTGGACATTTTTACACCGATTGATACACCGGTATTACCGAGTATAAACGGTTTAAACTTTGAAACTAGGTCAACTGCCATCTTCTCCGTCAACTCTCCTCTCACACCCGGTGCCAGCGTCTGGCAGCGGCCAATTCTCGGTAACAGCGTCTTAACGTTCTATATATAATAGTATATAATATAATTGTATATATAATATCACGATGGCCGTAGCGCGGGGAGCTCTCGTAGGGGTTGGACTTCACGGAGTTTGTTTACCGGCGTTGCTATGGTTACCAGTCTTGCGTGTTCCAACGCAATATTAGGTAGCCTATATTAGGTTTGTGTGTGTGTGTGTGTGTGTGTGTGTGTGTGTGTGTGTGTGTGTGTGTGTGTGTGTGTGTGTGTGTGTGTATATATATATATATATATATATATATATATATATATATATATATATATATATATATACACACACACCTAATAGATTGGCTACCTAATATATAATATATTTGTAAAACAATAAAAAAAGCAACCCTAAATAGTATTAATAATTGGCATAATTTCTTTCGGTGTTTCGGTTTTCGGCCTTGGTTTCCTCAATTTCGGTTTTCGGTTTCGGCCAAGAATTTTCATTTCGGTGCATCCCTAGTTAGTACACAGTCATAGCCATAAATGCAATGGCACTAGGGTTGCCTAAAAAGTGATAATGGACAACTATGAAGATGTTCCGGTCAAATTGCCTGATGACAGTTCTAAATGACTGCCCTGGCTAATAACCGCTCCGCTGATTAATAACTGCTCACTGCTGCGGGATCGAGCTGCTGGTTCTACTGTGTGTGGCCACAGCAGGTTTCCATGGCAACGCCTGCGGACAGGAGATGTTAAATAGTCCGCTCAGCCGCTTCTTGTGAAAAACTTATGATTTTAACGGTAAAAACAACATTAAATCATGAGTGAATGACTTAATATGTATTTTTCTCGTAAGTGACCATGGTATAAAGCGGGATAAAAGTTCACGCCTCCGCGTCGTCCATTAATTTATGCTAATGGACACCTCGTCGGGCATTATCCCTTACGTATAATATAATTGTATAGATAATATCACGGCCAAAAGCTCTGTGCGCCTCCGGATGGCCGTAGCGCGGGGAGCTTTCGTGGTAGTTGGGCTTCGCGGGGTTTGTTTACAGACGTTGCTATGGTTACCAGTCTTGCGCGTTCCACCGCAATATATATATATATATATATATATATATATATATATATATATATATATATATATATATATATATATATATATATATATAGGACCGTGAGAAGAATCAACATTGAAAAGGAAACATACTAATTTCAAATGACTACTACAGTGATTGCTGAAACTTATTCCCCCAACCTTGCCATTACAGCAGCTCACCTCAAAGGTTTCTGGAAGCCACTGGACGTCTGTAATTGGTGCTTTGTGGCCACTCTCAATGGCAGAGATGGCACAGTAGTGCACCACAGGGACGTCATTCTTCCTTTTTTCTTCAAGGTCCTTGCGGGGAGGAAGGAAAGATAAGCAAGACGCAAGGGGTACAGTCCTAAATAGTGCTGTATGGGTTGGCAGTGCTCTGACAAGTCAATCAGAAATTCTAGGGTAACCATAGTGGGCCACACTTATTAAATCAACTTTAGCTATCCTGTTAGATTGACTTAAATCCATACCTAGTCCAAATAAAGAGATGGTAAAAAACATAAGACCAAAATTGTTTTTACCAACAAAAAAAAAAAAGGGTAATACATCTAGTAGCAATAATATGGACATTGTTACGAGTTAACAATACAAGACTATCTCTCACCTTGCTTTGTTTAAACATGCACAGAGATGTCTCCACATTGTGCTGCATGAAGGGCTCTAAGCTCGTAAATAAATATAGCTTTTCTAAATATTGAATCGATCATGAACATACATAGAAGTTTATCAATCTATATGGGCCTAGATATAGTTCGAAAATTCATAGTTGGATTGTTAATAGGTCATGTTTAAATGTGAAGCAGGTGTCAGAGTGACATTTATAGTATTAGAAACAAAAATGAAGTTTTGCAAACTTTCGATCCCTATCTGCTTAAGTGTTAAAACAGTGATGTTATTCCCTCTTTAAAGCCGGGTCCTTCTTATCAATGAGAGTAGGTGAAGTAGCACTTGAGAACTTTTCTAGAGAGTTTTCTATTAACAAACAGAGGCGGAACATAATTAATAAGAAATCATGAGATAGACAAGGATAGCATCTTAACGCTTTGGTACACTATGCTAGCATAGATATAATATTAAAGGGGTAGTTCGGAATTTTGGACATAGGGCCTGATTCCCAAGTGAGCCTTGGTGTTCTTTATCAGTGGAGACAGTTTAACACATTTCATTTAGTCCTTCTAGTTGCAGAGTTCACTCTTGCTAGGCTAGTGCACGGGAACGGGCAATGCTAGCCTGCTATTAAAAACTGTCTTACCCATTCCACAATATACCCCAGGTAAATCAATTATAACGCCAGACTTTAGATTTAAATGTCTGTGTGATGGAATAATGTTAATAAATAAAAACAAAAAAACAAAAAAAACAATGGAATAAATAAAACCAACCTTGCATCGCATGAATCATCGAGGGACTACTTTCTCAGCAGCAGCGGAATTTTACTTTGCTCCGGTTAGTTGTGTAACCAAATCACTACAGCAGAAAGTAAACAAAGAAGCTGATACTGAAGCGGAATTGAACTGCGTCAAAAGCAGACGCATCGCTAAGTCCTCCAAACGCTAATAGAATTCCTTCGTTCACTGTACTCTGCGTCTGTAGCAATGAAAGCGGCAGGTAAAAGAACTAGAGCCGGTGTTGTGTCGAAATCTGTTTCCCCGTCGAGATGTGTTTCCCCTAGTCCCCGCCCCCGTCCGAAATCACCCGAAGGGCGAAGGAGCGCGCGTACACAAAAAGCTCGCCAACGAGCTGCTGTGCTCGTACCAAATTTTTTTCATTCAAAATGAAAAGTCTCTCACAAAAATATTTTTTATTGATAGAAATCTACAATACAACATCTTCCGATAAAACTTGCTAAAAAAAGTCAGTTTTGAACCTTAGCTCTCTCCAAAGTGCCTCTGTGGTACGAGCACAGACGCTCGTGGGCGGGCTTTTTGTGTACGCGCGCTCCTTCGCTGCGCGCTCCTTTCCCCCTTCGGGTAATTTCGGATGGGGGCGGGGACTAGGGGAAACACATCTCGACGGGACACAGATTTCGACACCGGTGTTCCACCGAATTCTGCGACCCACCGAAAAGTGACCCCAGGGGGCGCTGTTGCACATTTTCTGCAACATGCACGTGTGCATTATAACAAAACATAAATAAAACATAAGATATCCGGTGGGTCTTTCTTTTCTTGATACTAACATTAATTCTTAACAGCATTTTACACAGTAGCCTATAATAGGAAATGCTCAAAGGTAAATCAACATAATTTAACACTGACTAGTTTTTTATGGTGAAGGACCGTACTAAACGCCCTATCCATTGTATGGGTCTGTAAAATGCTAATCAAATCAATCAAATGTATTTATTAAGCACCTTTAATAAAAAGGTAAATGGCTGGGGGGAGAGCTTATGTTTTATGTATGTTTTTGTCATGCCTGTCTATGCTTCAAACTCGTGCATATTGCATAAAATATGCAACAGCGTCCCCTGGGGTCGCACTTTTCGGTGGGTCGCAGAATTCGCCGTAGCGTCCTACCAGGAATATAACACTGCTGCTGAGACCCAGCAATTCCCTCAAAATGCACTGCAATGCAAGGTTGGTTTTATTTCTAACATTATTCTATAAAACGACATTTAAATCTATAGTCTGTCGTTATAATTGATTTACCTCGGGTGTACTGTGGAGTAGGTAAGACTGTTTTTAATAGCAGGCTAGCATTGCCCGTTGCCGTGCGCTAGCCTAGCATGAGCGAACTCTGCAACTAGAAGGACTGAATGAAATGTGTTGAAAACTGTCTCCACTGATAAAGAACACCAAGGCTCACTTGGGAATCGAGCCCTATGTCCAAAATTCCGAACTACCCCTTTAAGCCGAAAACCCCAGCGCCGCGGTGCGCATTTTACGTTACGTGCAGGGCCATGGAGATTATGGTTTTAAAGCAGCAGATCGACCAACATAGTAGGCTGCAATAACGTTATTATTGGCCTACCAGTTGTTTTCTGCCAACATATATGGGACCGATGCCCATGATCCTGTTTCTGCTTACATTGATAGTCCCAATAATTCATAGTTACTTTATGTACTGCCGGGCACATTATTTTTGCATTTTTGCAAATTATTAATCCACTGCACCTCCATATGTACAGGACCTTGTATCAAGCTGGGATGTATGAAACATCTTTAAAAAAAAGCGCTTTTTCAGGGCGGCCACGCTATGCAATAGGACAGTGGCGTGAAGGATTGCAAAGCGGCGCGCCGCCAAGCTCGGGCGCAAGCCGTTGCCGGTGTGTGGACGGTGGTACGTCGGAAAAAATGGGGGCGGTTGGTTTGACTCACGCCCTTCGCCGCCGGTGTATTTGGCACTTTAGGCTTCCCTAGTCTACTGTAGCTGAAGTGCACAGTGTGCTGAACGTTGCCCTGTGACGTGTATACATACAGCTGGTCTAAAACCACACAAGCTCCACAGAGTTGTGTGTGTGTGGGAGGGGGGACAGACACCAGGGAAGATCAATATTATTGGATGTGGCTTCATATGTCTTGACTGGTCTCATCTGGGTGAAGATCACCAACAGGTGTTTGAAAAACATACCATTCACAGCAATTCAGTTGTAGAACATAATAGGCTTTAAGCTGATAACACAGTGACTGTTGAATCTGCAAACATACTGGGAAGGAAGTGAAAATGGTTGCTGATGATTCTGGTGGTGGGTGGGATGGAGAGAGGAATGGAGACTGCTGTTAATAGAGTAGTTATGAAAATAAACAGTGACTGTAAACTGACATCTGGATGGGGAAACAGGGTTGGGGGGGGAGGGCAGGGGACACAGGTGAGATCCTTGATTTCATGACCCAAACTTTAGCATTGGACGCATTCAATTGCATTATTGCATTTATTGTCTGGTGTATTTTTAGAAGGTTTGGATTATATAGATATGGTTCAGGGAGGGATGCTTAATGGATTTGATTTGTCATCATAAGAAGAAAGTGCTTAGAGGATGGCCCCAACAATTTTGTCAATATTATTTGTGGCTGGGATATTTTGATTGCCAATTAGCGCTTGTGGGTGTCACAACGACACAGTTCACAGAGGTGCTAACAAATTTGAAATGGTTGAATAATTTTTGATGTGTTTGCAAACTTCTAGGAGTTTTAGAAAAATATTTATTTTTGCCTTGATAAAAATAAACTGTAAAGAAAACAATAATAACCAAAGTTAAGGTCCAAAAGTGTAAATACCTGCTATATACAGAACATGCACTTCAGCCGAGAGGCCAGTGTGTCTTCACATTGTTCCTTATAAGTGTTGACCTAGCAGACAAGTCTGGGTCTGTTTACTTGTAAACTGGGTTCAATGGCTAGTAGTACTCGCACCTGGGGTTCGTTTTTAGGGTTTGTGAGACTAGTTGTGACAGCTGCAGCTGGCAATCCGTTGCATTCCAATCTAATGACTTGAGGATGATGGGGGGAGGGAGGGAGGGAGCGGGAGAGAGAGAGAGCGAGAGAGAGAGAGAGAGAGAGAGAGAGAGAGAGAGAGAGAGAGAGAGAGAGAGAGAGAGAGAGAGAGAGAGAGAGAGAGAGAGAGAGAGAGAGGAGAGAGAGAGAGAGAGAGAGAGAGAGAGAGAGAGAGAGAGAGAGAGAGAGAGAGAGAGAGAGAGAGAGAGAGAGAGAGAGAGAGAGAGAGAGAGAGAGACCGTTTCTCAATTCCAAGTATGTGAACTACGGACTCGCGGACTTGGAAGTCCGGACTTCAAGTACAGACTACCGAGGATGGTAGTACGCACCTACAATTGGAACAGCAGCGGACTCGATGACGTCACCACCTCAGCTCATCTTCATTTTCAAATAGTATGTTTATTCTGAATGAATATAAATGAAAAGATATGTGTGCCGTGTGTATAAGCTATACACACAACTTTATACTTATATAAAAAAAAATTTTTTTTAGATATTTAAAATTTTTATATTATTATATATATATATATATATATATATATTCCACTGTCAGTGGCGGGAAGAACATATCAAGCCAGTGGCAGAAAAAATATTGTAGGAGTTATTGTTGCAGAGAAGGCTATTGCTATTGATTTATGAAATATGTGAAATCACACAGATTAGTATAGAAACACACAGGAAAAATATTGTAGGAGTTATTGTTGGAGAATAGACTAATGCTATTGTTTCAAATTACATGATGGATCGGACCGGGATTGCCGTTGCAATGGGTTTACTCTACCATCTAAATGCTGCGAAATGCACCCTAGGATTTTTAACAGTCCCAAGTCCACACAAGTCACCATCGATGCATCCTCGATATTTCGGCCAATTTAAGAACGCATCAAGAACACTTCCGGGTTTTACGACAATACTTGGCCTGATGCGTACTTTAAATTGGAACAGTATTTGGGCTATGACTGATGACGTTTCACAAGAACGCAAGTACAGAAAATAACGCGAATTGAGAAATGGCCAGAGAGAGAGAGAGCGAGAGCGAGAGAGAGAGAGAGACTCCAGCGACACCAACATAGTAATCGTTCTCTGTGCCTTTGGTGATGAAGGGCCTGTCCTCACCATTACCCTGCAAATAACCGGCTCTCTTATAAAACATAAGATTGCATTGAGTACACTGACCTGGGAGAGACTTACAGTAATGGATAGAAAGCTGTGTTTGCATTCAATTTGTCATTTCCATGGTATCTTTAAGATGTGTTGTGGTGGTGTCTATGTGTTGTTGACACATTTTTAAGGTTGTTTATCCACTACTTCAACTTCCTCACCTCATTAAAGGCTTGAAGGCCTAAAGGTTGTATCAGCGATTCTAGGCCAAAACATTTGTGCTCAACTTTCAATACATTTAGGGCCTTGGACGGATGGCCATTAATGGCCTCTTTCTTAGGATGACATTATTTCAACCTCCTGCCATGTTGCCAGAGGCAACACTCTATCCATCCACTGTAAACAACCGTACACCATGAGGTCCCATCAGGACATATCCAATGGCATCACTGTATGTATATAGGCCGCTTACAAAGGTTTCGGTGCTGACAGAGGTGCTCCGGCCACCAGAGGGACGTGTTCCCTGCAGGCGATCCACATGGGCGGAGATGTCCCATAGGACAACCTGGTACAACACACAACAGATTAACTAATACCAAACACTAACATCAAAGTCCACACATCTTCGTACAACATAAAACCTCAGTATGAGGATTGGCAATTTAAACAGCAATTTAAACAATCAAAGGGCCTATAATAAAGGTTTCGTACTGTGAAATGTATTTGTTCTAGGGATGCACCGAAATGAAAATTCTTGGCCGAAACCGAAACCGAATATGCTTAAACAGTTCGCCGAAAGCCGAAACCGAATACGGCTTTTACTGTTTTTCATTAATTTTGCTTTAATTTTTCACCATTGCATAAATCAAACAATTAAATGTCCTTTGTAAAAAAATTGTCCTGCTTTTCAATAAAAAAAATCAATAACCAATTTGATACAAATATTTATTTAATACTGAACGTTTTCTTAAATTCCAGCAGACCTTATAGCAAGAATTTAAGAACAATGTACCTTTTTAAATAAATGAGTAAAACAAAATTTTTCCTCGAAAACCACGCAAGGCTTTAACGTCAAATTTCGTCACTACGTACCCGGAAAATTTTGTGTAATGACGTCCCACCGTTCAAATGTTATCCCCCAAACCTGTTTTCGAGAGCGCTCGAAAACAGGAAGTAAAATCCTTTCTGCGGTAGTTTTTTTGTAATAAATAGGTGTCTTTTGTTTCATGCCATAATAATATGACTACACAATAGATGAATTAGTACTTAAACCTGTGCTAAAGTGTGCAATGTCAGAGTTTTGAAGTTTAGAGGTAAAAAAGGTTTAAGTGTCAGTAGTCGCTGTCGGGACGATTGAAACACTTGTTTCAAACGCAACAGGTGTCATGTTATCCGGTTGACCTGGTAGTTTTTGTTTAAAATAAATATAAGGATGTTCAACTGTGTATAAGTAAATTTAATGCAAATTTAGTCGTCCAAAAGAAGAAAGGTGAGTTTTAATCGAAATGTGCATCTTGACAATTGCGCACGGGCCAAAAATTAGGCACGGGCCAAAAATATATAGCAATGACGAGTACACTAGTATGTTGTCCGGAATGTGCATAAAAACAAGAGTAAGGTCAATAGTTTCTTTTTAAAATATGCCGTTTCATTCGTCCCGCATGTGTTTCAAACGTACCGACTAGGCGGGGCATTTGAAACAAATGTCAACTTACGTTAAAAAAAACAGCTCAATCATCCAACATATGTATTAAATTACACTTGTAACTAAGAGAACACACTTGTGAGTTGTTGATCACATGTTGAAATTATTTAACGCCATCTTTGAAAAAGACATTTAATTGAAAAGTGTTTCAATCAACCCGGCTCTTCCCTATTTTGTTTTTAACAGGTGCGCTCGGCTCTTTTTTCATCTCTGTTTATTGTCATTTACCGGTAGTTGTTTACAAGTGCATGCAGACCTTTTTTCATCTCCCTTTATTGTCAGTTAGTTGTTAACAAACTTACGTGCAGCTCTTTTTCAATCCCTCCTTTTTTAGAAGCGCACCCGGCTCTTTCCACACTGGTTGCTTTTTTTTTTTTTCTAATCAAAAATAAAAATATTCGGTGTATTTTTTTTGGCCTTTTTACTCCTTTCGGTGGCCGAATATTCGGTGCATTCCTGATTTGTTCTTGTACTTTGGGGTTCTGAATCAAATGCAAACAGTGACAATAAAGGACACAAGGTAAGGAAAGACTCACGTAATGGACAGACAATGGATAGAGAGAAACAGAGAGGACGGATGGAAAAGATGCGGGTTGTATCAATGTTTTTCATTCCATAAGAATAAGGAAACAGAAAGATAAGATAATTTCTATTTGTGACATTTTTATGTCAAAGATAGAAATTATCTAATAGAAGACCTGGGAGACCTGTGTTGGAGGTTAATATATAGGCAGGGAGAGAGAGAGAGAGACAAAAAGGTGAACAGTGTCACACTCAGTACCAGGCCGTTCATGCAGCCGCCAACAATAATATTTGGATCAGAGGGGCAGAACTCAAAGGCCAAGACATCATCTGGGCACTCTAGCAGCAACTGTGGATACACACACACACACACACACACACACACACACACACACACACACACACACACACACACACACACACACACACACACACACACACACACACACAAGTTATTGCATTTCAAAGTTTAGACTTTGGTGTTCGGACCAGGCCTTCTCAAATATTAATTTATTGTAGGCTCTTCTATGAGGAATTGAAATGATGCAACCCAACACAAACATTATGATTTCACCAGCTGTTTTTTCTTTGCTGCAGTGGCATGGTTCTTTGAATGCTAAGCTGCTAGGTTTCAAGCAGCAGTAAAAGCAGACTTTAACAGTTTGAGCCTTATTTAAATCGATATAGACTTTTATAAATGATCTCTTGTTTGGTCTCCCCATGAGTACTATTTTATATGATCTATTCTAGCTACTAATAAAAGTTAAGCTTTCAGGCCCGCTCCGGTCCATCAAACAATAGAACTTTAGGCCGCGTTCAGACTGCCAGCCAAAATCCGATTTTTAGCCCATCCAGATTGGAACCGGATGACTCTTTCGAAGTCTGAACAGTCCCAAGTCACATGAAATCCGATTTTTGCGAAACGGATCGAAACCACCTCCAGGAGGTGGTTTCAGATCGCATTTGGACAAATGCGTCTCAGTCTGAACAGCTCCAAACACTCAGATCGGTTTTGACTGTCCGGACTTCACTCTATGCGACGCCAGACCTGACCCAATGCGCCAAACCACCCGCCTCAGTCCTTGGACAGAGGAAGAAACGAAATGCCTCATTAATCTGTGGGGAGATGGGTCCGTTCAAGCGAAGCTCGAGGGCATGTATCGGAATAACTCGATTTATGAAAGTCTTTCGCGTTCTTTGATCCATCTTGTTTGTTATTGTTTTTCTCGTCGCTATTACATGACGTCACAAAATACACTCGCTGGATGACGCCTCCACTCCGACGTCGTTGCTACAGCAACCTGTCAGATGGGTCAATAATGTGGCCCAGTCTGAACAGAGCCAAATGCAATTTGGACAAAAACAGTGTGGACAGTCAGCCCTAAAAATCGGATATGAGAAGGAATCAGATTTGAATCAGATTTGCCTGCAGTCTGAACGCGGCCTTAGTGCTTCATGTTTTAAATATGACTAATCACCCATTGGGGGGGAGGTAAATTGATGGAGAAGTTTCAGATATCTCAAACAAACAAGCGATGCCTGAATGACATTTCAAAGCAATGCGTGAGAGAGAGAGAGAGAGAGAGAGAGAGAGAGAGAGAGAGAGAGAGAGAGAGAGAGAGAGAGAGAGAGTGAGAGAGAGAGAGAGAGAGAGAGAGAGAGAGAGAGAGAGAGAGAGAGAGAGAGAGAGAGAGAGAGAGAGAGAGAGAGAGAGAGAGAGAGAGAGAGAGAGAGAGAGAGAGAGAGAGAGAGAGAGATACCTGTGGTTTGATGGGGTCAGAGAAACTCCAGAAAAGAACGAGGGGGTGCTTTAGGAGCAGCTTAGTGGAGTTGTCGATGCGTTCCTCAAGGGAGGCCCTCTCCACCATGGCCACTGCCACAATACCTGTGGCACACGTGCACACACACACACACACACACACACACACACACACACACACACACACACACACACACACACACACACACACACACACACACACACACACACACACACACACACACACACACACACACACGCCACGTTCTATACTGCACATCCCCAGCTTAAAACAAGGAAAAAAAAATTCACCCCATTTTAGTAGCTTTCATACCGGTCTGATTGTCTTTTTGAGAATTGACAATATTGAGGCTTTAATTTAAAGAAACTAGTTGAATATATTGGGCCCCAAAATGGTTGGTTATTTACGTGCTACTTAGCCAAAGTGGATACAAGATATAAGTCTACCTGCAAAATACGTGGTGCCTTTGAAACCCAGGATATGTCAATATATAGATTAAGTTTCCAACTTTACAAATATATATAGCATTACAGTCTTTAGCAATTTCAGAGGTGAATTCAGATAGATCAGTTAAGGCATTTGACCTGGAAAAAAAAAAGTGTTCCAGGTGAACATTCTCTCTCTACCCCCCCTCTCTGAGCAGATTAGGGGTGGGGTTGGGGGTCTCACCATTGATACTGGGGTGCCAGTTGATGTGGCTGATGGTCTTATCTTTGCTGTAGTTGAGATCGGTGAAGGACTGGTATTCCTTGAGGTGGGTATCCACCTTCCCACCCACATCTTCACCCAGGGTCCTCCAGTCATCCACGAACACATCCATTATGTGGTTCTGCTGGAGGGCCCTGAAAACACTGCAACATGCAGAAACCCCCCAAAAGATTTATCTATATATATATATGGGCTGTCAAATTAACGCGTTGATTACGAGTAATTAATCACAGAAAAAATAAGGCGTTAAAAAAGATTAATTGCGCTTCTATAGTGCCCTTTGACCCGGTGAGTCATTTGCGTTGAAACAAAATGGAGGCAGACGAGAAGACGTTGCTCGGCCCCATGAACGAAAAGTTCAAGCCTTAGCTCCCAGACGGAACTGTAGATAGGAACGCACCGTTATCTGCAGGTACGAGCTGCCACAGCCCCTAAAAGCTGGCGCTAGCAGGCAACCTCGTCAAGCCACACTCAACTGAGATGCATTGAATCTTGAGTGAGATGGAAATGTTATTAATTTGATCTTAAAATGCACCGTATGTTAATGAAAGACACGTTTTAAATAAAAGAGGCATTGCACTTTAAAGTCTATTATGTATATTATTCATTGAATCACTCATCTGCCATAATCTGCTCGAATTAAATTATTTTTAAATACTTTCTCGGAAAAATGTAAGAATGCGATTAATTTTGATTAATTAATCACAGAGCCTGTAATTAATTAGATATTTTTTTTAATCACTTGACAACAGCCCAATATATATATATATATATATATATATATATATACACACACACACACACACACACACATACAGTATATATATATATATATATATTAATTTGACAGCCCATATACAGTGGGGCAAAAAAGTATTTAGTCAGCCACCAATTGTGCAAGTTCTCCAGCTTAAAAAGATGAGAGGCCTGTAATTTTCATCATAGGTATACCTCAGCTATGAGAGACAAAAAGGAAAAAAAAAAAAATCTAGAAAATCATTGTCTGATTTTTAAAGAATTTATTTGCAAATTATGGTGGAAAATAAGTATTTGGTCAATAACAAAAGGTCATCTCAATACTTTGTTACATGCCCTTTGAGGGCAATGACAGATGTCAAACGTTTTCTGTAAGTCTTTACAAGGATTTCACACACTGCTGCTGGTATTTTGGCCCATTCCTCCATGCAGATCCCCTTTAGAGCAGTGATGTTTTTGGGCCTTCGCTGGGCAACACTGACTTTCAAGATTTTCTATGGGGTTGAGATCTGGAGACTGGCTAGGCCACTCCAGGACCTTGAAATGCTTCTTACCAAGCCACTCCTTCATTGCCCGGGTGGTGTGTTTGGGGTCATTGTCATGCTGAAAGACCCAGCCACGTTTCATCTTCCGTGCCCTTGCTGATGGAAAGAGATTTTCACTCAAAATCTCACGATACATGCCCCCTTTCATTCTTTCCGTCACACAGATCAGACGTCCTGGTCCCTTGGCAGAAAAACAGCCCCAAAGCATGATGTTTCCACCCCCATGCTTCACTGTAGGTATGGTGTTCTTTGAATGCAACTCAGCATTCTTTCTCCTCCAAACACGACAAGTTGAGTTTTTACCAAAAAGTTATATTTTGGTTTCATCTGACCATATGACATTCTTCCAATCCTGTTCTGGATCATCCAAATGCTCTCTAGCAAACTTCAAACGGGCCCGGACATGCACTGGCTTTAGCAGGGGGACACTTCTGGCACTGCAGGATTTGAGTCCCTGGCTGCGTAGTGATGGTAGCCTTTGTTACTTTGATCCCAGCTCTCTGGAGGTAATTCATCCGTGTGGTTCTGGGATTTTTGTTCACCGTTCTTGTGATCATTTTGACCCCACAGGGTGAGATCTTGCGTGGAGCCCCAGATCGAGGGAGATTATCAGTGGTCTTGTATGTCTTCCATTTCCTAATAATTGCTCCCACAGTTGATTTCTTCACACCAAGCTGCTTACCAATTGCAGATTCAGACTTCCCAGCCTGGTGCAGGTCTACAATTGTGTTTCTGGTGTCCTTTGACAGCTCTTTGGTCTTGGCCATAGTGGAGTTTGGAGTGTGACTGTTTGAGGTTGTGGACAGGTGTCTTTTATACTGATAAGGAGTTCAAACAGGTGCCATTAATACAGGTAACGAGTGGAGGACAGAGGAGCCTCTTAAAGAAGAAGTTACAGGTCTGTGACAGCAAGAAATCCTGCTGGTTTGTAGGTGACCAAATACTTATTTTCCACCATAATTAGCAAATAAATTCTTAAAAAATCAGACAATGTGATTTTCTGGATTTTTTTTTTCATTTTGTCTCTCATAGCTGAGGTTTACCTATGATGAAAATAACAGGCCTCTCTCGTCTTTTTAAGTGGGAGAACTTGCACAATTGGTGGCTGACTAAATACTTTTTTGCCCCACTGTATATATGTTTATTTGTATGTACAGAAAGGAACAACGTTTAAACAGTTAGGTAACTGCATTACGTGCAAATAAACTGCATGGATTGTGATTGTTTTGTGGTTTTATTTTCCTGAAGTACATTGCAGAGACTTAGTTATTGAATGATGTGATAACCTTCACCATTTTAAATCTTGAAGGTGTTGTACAAGAGAATTCCGTAAAATAAAATGATGCTTGATGTGTTGCAATTTCATGTTATTTCAGGTTATCAATTTCCACTCACGTGGCCAAGATTGTGTCCGATTAGAGTACAATAACATTACGGCGACAATGCAGCTGAATGAAGCACTTCGTTTTTTGACTTTTAGGACATTTTTTAGCTGACTATAAGATCATTTTTGACATTTAGACAAGATATTTGATTTGTAGTGACTAGTGAATACATCCCTCTGGGATGTTATGGTTATTCAACAGATATCTCTCCTGCTGGCTATCACTTTAAAAGCAGTACCACAAAGAAAAACAAATGTTATATGTGAGTGTGTGAATGTGTTGTTTTGCATGTAATCATACGAAAAATGAATGTTATGTCATCTGATCACAGCTTAAGCCCTTTGAGACTGTTACTGAGACTTACAATGGGTGTGAGTCCTCGAAAGTCTCTGCTGTATGATATATTAACTTCAAGTAGCACTTGGTCAACCATGAAATACAATGTTCCCAGTGCTGTGCAGAAAAGAGAGGCCATCCATCAGCCAAAGTTTTACCTGGGGGCCACTGTGTTCATAAACTTTCTCAGCTTCTCAGAGTGGCGATAATTTTCTTTTTCTTCCATACTAAACCCTCTCGGTTCGTACTGTGTGCACATATTCTTTGGATATTCCCTGTGAAAAAAATATTGTTAATTTAATTTTTTGACATTTCTCAGAACCGTAAACTGTCTGAATGCATTGGCAACATAATCCAAAATTACTTTTTGACTAATTGTGCCATGTTTTAAACAGTTTAATGATTTATATATGTTTATAATAAAATCAATGTTTAATTTTCCTACCACTGTGTCTGAGCGCTGCTGTTAGTTAGAATGGGAATGGCCTGAACCTCGCACTCCTTTTCCATCAGTTTGATGGTAAACTTTTCATCCTTGAATGAGACACACTTGTGGATGTCATCAACCGCGACGTGGTCAGAGAAACTCACGGGAGCTCCAAAGTCCCTCTGTGCCCTGGAGACCCTGTATCTCAGCTGATTGAGGAGGGATAGATTTACTTGTATAGTAATAAGAATTAATTAATACATTTCTCAAGGCGTTCAAAAGCTTTATATAGTGAGTGTGTGTGTGCGTGCGTGTGTGTTTGGGGAGGATCACACCAGATATACGACAAGTATGTAGAATTGTTAGTTAGTGAGGGGGAAGGACTTATTGACTGGCTTATTGACTGATTTAACTTAGAACCTTTAATCTCGGGTCCAGATGGCCACCAACCTAATGAATCAATGTTTAGTTCTTTTCTGGCACCTTGTCTCTAAAGAATTTGGTGGAAGCTTCTTCTATCTCCAGCTCAGATCCCAGAGGGATCCAGGCCTGAGGCTCTGGGCTCTTCACGACCAACTCCTCCTGCCCCTGAACCTCTCCCGGCTGCGCCTCCGCGGCCTGTGGTGGCTGTGAGCACAGAGTCAGTGTGCATCATGGCAGGAACATTACATCATGTGAGTGGTTAAGTAGTTGTGGTGGAGCGTATATCCGTGGCTTTTGGCTTACATGGAGGATTCTTTCTTTGGCCTCAGGTGTGAGAGCCAGGTAGAAGCTCTGCCCATAGGTGAACTCCCTGTCAAACACCAGCAGGATCTCATCATCTGGGTAGTCCTGCAAATGAGGGCCAAGGGTTTTGGACTTATTTAAAACAAGGGCTTTGGTTCCAAATAACAATCATTCAGACATTTAATTTATTTTGGTAAATTACAGTTTCAGTTTCAAATAACGTTTTTGTTTGTTTTGGTCAATGGGCTCAATAGAAACCTAACACTTTATGTCGTAGTTTCTATGCAAATGGGAAGGGACAACAAGTAAACAAGCCACCCACGCACTACCTGCATTCAGCAGTAATCATATGCTGGGAAACAACCATCTCTTTGTACACACACTAAGGGCAGACACATGCTCTTGCACACTTGATTGTTTGCTTTTGTAATCTGGGGAAAAAGAAGCAGATCCTCACCAGAACAAACTGCTTGACGGGACTGAAATCTGACACTGCCGCCCTGGTCTTCATGTCCTGCACCACATCTTCTTTATTCAGCAGTTTGTAAGGGCTAGCCTCTGTGAGGTCCTCGTCAGCACGGCACCCAAAGAGCTCCTGGGTGGCCGAGGTCAGCACCAGGGGGAAGATGTAGTCCGGGTGCACTGGTTGAGAAGAGATTTAGGGTTAATACGGACAGGAGTATGGGATAGAGATGTTTTTGCCTAGTTTTGCAAGCTGTCCTGGGTATTGTTTGATTTGAATCAGCAGAATTGTATGCCTCACTATTTCTCCTCTTTGTTTGTGTTTCAACAAGTAAAGAAGCAAGATACATATGCGGCAGCTGTGTCATAATACAGAACTAGACTCATCTTCATCCTTAAATCTGACCTAAAAATAACCAGTAGGCCTAAGCATTATTTTTTTTGTTAATCACAGCCTTGTAAATTATTGGCAAAGTATATAATAATAATAATAATAATAATGTAGAAATAAAAACAGGAATAATACCCTTCTTTAAGTGGAAGCATCATCGATATACACTGAGAATGATAAGGGAGCTTGATTTTGTTTATTCAGCAGGATGTTTTTAACATCCAACAACAAGGGCAGAATATCCATTTTAGGGTTAATGGTTGAAACTTTTTTTTTTTACATTTTAAAAAGGCATTCAGTGTGGACAGATTTACACAAACAGGTATGTTTAAGCTACAACATTTTAACTTGGCCCCCTCACACATCCGATACTCATGATCCCCTTAGCATTTTGCGCACCTCCTCTTTTCCTTACAGCGATCTTTTCCTTTAGCGATCTGCCCAAATCTTTGACAATGACCACATGAAAGCACCTCATTTGGCTAAGGTATGTATGCCCTCACATAGGAAACACATGAGCCCTAGAAATACTGTAATCTGGTATTACTTCTCCTTTAACCTCCACCAATACAGTTTCACTCACTTCCTTCTCATGGCCCCTTGTCATCCTCTTAATACTAATCACTTCCATGCCTTTGTCAACCAAGTTCTCTTTAATATCCTGCTCCTCAATATCCAGAGATTCCTGTTATCACCCCTTTGCAACGTTTCTCTCTCTGAATTCCCAACCTGCACCACCTTTACCAACTCTGTTAATCTCCAACCATTGTTAGTTGCTTGTTCAGAACTACCTTGAAGCTCCATCCGAGCAACCAATCAACAAATTTTCCCATCTCCTAAATACCCTAGCAAAACTTTATATCACCGCATTGTCCTGTCCTGTCAACTCCTTTGGTTAGCCTCTAACAGGTTACATTTTCCTATTTCCTCCCTCCTCAGCAAACCGGACTATCCATTTTGTCATCTACTTTTTTTCTCAACTCCCTCCCCCTCACTTTGAGTCATCTCCCATCTTCCGTTTCGCTTATTAACAAACTATTAAATGTTCTCACTCTTTTAGCCATCTTTCCCCCTCTTCCTGAATCTCCTCTTCTCTCCTTCTACTTTACTGCCTCTTCCCTACTCTGCCCCTTTTCTTCCTACCTCCCTTTCCTCCCTCCCTTCTACCTTTACTCCCTAAATAGCCCCGTTTGCACCCACCAAGTGCGCGAATTTGATGCGGGGGTACATATTTCGCACGGAAATTTAGTAAAAAAAATGATGTTACACTGGGTTATAATGTGGAGCTTGCACACCTCAGGGCGACTTTCGTGCGCAAAAAAAAAATCCGTTAACCAACTTTGTCGTCTGACGGAAAATTCCCGTCTGCAAATCTACCACAGCCTGACAATAAAATTCGTTTTGCT
>OLKM01004242.1:22500-24007 GCA_900291075.1 Melanogrammus aeglefinus | reverse complement strand
TCCTGGTAACTAAACTTCTTTATCCTTCGATTAAGCCTGTGAATATGTGAAGAATTTCTTCCCTTGACAAAAGTCAGGTAAATGGCAAGGTCAATGCCACGACACCTCAAAGAGATCATGGCCATACAGGGGTGGAGCCTGGCTGGGCAACATTGAAAAAATGTCGTGAATTAAAGGACAGAGTTAAATTTCACACCTCTGACTATACTCGCATCACATTTTGCAGTTCTTGAACATGTGTCATGTACTCTTGTGAACTGTACGTTGAGTGCGAGCATGGTCCAAACTTGTCTACTTCACGTTCTTGGATTACGTGACAATATTCGCAAGAAAATGTTGAGACGTACTTGAAATTTTCAGTGAAACCACCAATATTATGTGACCCTAAATTGTCACCGGCCATGCAAAAAGAAGTTGCCTTAAATTTTCCAGAAATATTCAATCCATTTGTCTCCAGTTCTCCAAGACGGTTATCAATTGAAGGGAGAACACTTTCTCGTGGCCAAAATATTTGAAAGTCAGCTTCTCGGCACAAAAGCAAAAGCTGCAAGTTGTCACAGTGATCGATGAAAAAGGTTCAAAATTTGCTAGAGTGAAGTAGACTCCGAGGAGCTATGTTTTTTTCTTTGCGCAGGCCAGGATTAACCAGCCTCAAAAGCATCTTTGATAAGTATCACTTTTAAAGTGAGGACTTGACTCAGCGAAAAGAGGAACTGGATTTGAATACCATCCATCACACACATCATTTAAAAATATGAGGTGAACTTTCATTCTTCAGTATGTTAGACCCTGTTCCAGCAACATCAGTATGTTAGTAGATGTGTCAATGTATGCTTTTGGGAACATACTGAGCATATTGCTCCTTTCTATTTTCATTCAAAGCCCCAAAAAAAATGGGTTGTGGATTGCACGCATGGAAAATTCTCCTAAAATACTGTTTCTGTTGTACATCTGTGGAAAGGTAGGGAGCTGCAGGATCGGATGAATTATCTACATAATCTAGGTCTCAAAAATCTTCAATTTACAGTGTCAGATAGTTCAGTTTTTGTTTGGAAGAGATGCTTTCAGTTACTTCATTACTGCAGGCACATTCCATTAAGACTATTAATTTCTTCTACGAATCGACCTGGATATGTAGAGGAAGGGATAAGTTGTTTGGCTGTAGTTTCCATATAAACATTGCACAGATTCTCATGTACAAACTTTTATTTGGGCAAGGTCTTGGGACATCTGCCCTCAGGCTCATCACACAGCTGACCCCTTCCTCTGGCTGCTTTCAGCAGCAACAGAGGACTGAGACGCACTAGGAAACTGAAAGAAGGACAGTATTGCACAGAGATAATGCAGAGCTGTGGGTCTTTTGTGCTTCCTAGATAGGTGGGCTGTGAAAGATGAGGTCACTGGAAAAATGTTTTATCACAGTTTTAATGGGCAATGCACTACCTCTCGTCTGAAGTGTGAGATTTTAGGTGACCAGAGAAGGTCCTTTTAAGTCGATCACCTGTTT
>OLKM01004242.1:0-15000 GCA_900291075.1 Melanogrammus aeglefinus | reverse complement strand
CTACACACACACACACACATTATCATACACACAGACACACACTCACACACATTCTCTATCTCACACACACACACACACACCCACACACACGCAGCAGATAGAGGAGGATGTGTGCTCCCAGGAAAGTACCCGGTACCGGGGCGCAGCACGGTGGTCTGACAGCACACCCGGATGATCTGCCCACAACAGCCGGGATGATCTGCTTTGGCACTGACACATGAAACACTCCCTAAGTCCCCCACTCGCCGCCCGCCGCCCAGCCCACCGGGGACAAAGGCAACCAGAACACTGAGTCAGCGGCGCTGAACACAAAGGAGGGATACCCAGCAACACGACGCCATTGGTCGTCCTGTCTCCACCGCTGTTCATCACCAAGGCACCTGGCCGCTCCGGATCCCCCGCCTCACCTTGGCCTGTCTTTCAGTCCCGGGGTCCGACCTCCGAGGCTGCCCTCCCCCCCCCCCCCCCCCCCCCCCCGGCGCTGCGGCCCACACCTGGCTGCTCAGGTGACCTCGCCGGCATCACCTCTAACCTGCCGGGGGGGCCGGGTCCCACCAGCCGGGAGACAAAGACCCCCTCCCCCCCGTCTCCCCCTCCCCCGTCGCCCACCTGATGTTTTGATAAGAAGACAAGCATCAGGATCTCCCAACCCGGTGGGGAGACGTGACGGGGCAGGTCACCCTGGGGGAGAGCGGGCGGGCAGGGGTGTAAGGGAGGGAGAGGGGGGAGAGAGAGGGGAGGGGGACATGGTGGGGTCGGGGGGGGGGGAGCAGAGGGGGGGAGGGAAACAAAGCATCAGATTACAAAGACCACTCTACACACACACACACACACACACACACACACACACACACACACACACACACACCACACACACACACACAACACACACACACACACACACACACACACACACACACACACACACACACACACAATCACCCTCCTCCACTGCTTCAAAGGCCGGCCCGTGTGACTGTGTGAGGGATTTCTTCTTTCTGCAGCGGGATTTTTCAGGAGCCCCTGTTTATTGTTCTCTGCGGCCCCCCAAACAGACGAGCAGGAGAAGAAGAGCGTTGTGTGTTTACTGACAGCAGACCATCACAACCACACTCACACACACAAACACAGACACACACACACACACACGCATAGACACTCACGCAAATATACACTCACACACGCACACTCTAATGCACATAGACACTCACACTCAGACACACACACACACACACACACACACACAAACACACACGTGCATTCTGTGTTTACGGTTCCAGATCATCGCATGTAGCGCAGCCAAATCACAGTGCAGGAAAATTAATCCTTTGTCTCCCATTTCTGCAGAGTAATACTTAGAATCACACCGCAAGCACGGGCAGGCACGCTGACATTCCCAAACATAAATTAGGAAAAGACAAATGAATTCAGCCCCCCCCCAGTCGGTGTGTGTTACTAAACGCTGCCATGTCTACTGTTCACACACCACGCGTGTGTGTGAATGAGCGGATCAAATGATGCTTCACACAAAAGGTGCGTTTCATACTGAACGGCCACACAAAGAGAGCGTGTTTTTGTGCACTTCATCTAGAGCCTCTTTTGGTGAGAGGCAGTTGAAATCTCAACTTCATCATGAATCATCATCTGTGGCTTCATGTTAGCCTCTAGGCCCGGTCCCAGCCTGCAGGCAGCGTTCTTCTCGTCCAAGCAGAGAGTAGACAGGACTACGTTTCAACCTCAGCCCTGAGAACGGTGCGCCTGGTGCTCTCAGAAGGTTGCTAGTTCGCTCCCCGGCTCCTCCTAGCTGAGTGTCGAGGTGTCCCTGAGCAAGACACCTCACCCTGACTGCTCCTGACGAGCTGGCTGTCGCCTTGCGTGGTTAACACTGCCGTCGGTGTGTGACTGTGTGCATGAATGGGTGGATGTCAGGCAATATTGTAAAGCGCTTTTAGCGGCCACTGGTTAGAAAAGCGCTGGTTAATGCAGTCCAGTTACAGTGAGTGTTCGGAGCTCTCGTCGCCCACAGTAGTGTCTTGTTGCTGTTTCATCGGCTCAGAGGTTTCTTCAGGCGAGAGACATCACTCCGCTGGCACGCCCGGGAGCGTTTTGTGGACTGCTCGTGAGCGTTTTCGAACAGGAGATTTATATGGACCCGAATTGTTTCGTGAAGCACTCGTCGTGTCGCCAGGGTCAGCGAGTGACGATGTTTTTCTTCTCTTTAACTCCTCTCCTTCCTTCTCCTTTTCCCCCCACCAACACCACCCCAGCCAGCCCCACCTCCAAACCCTCCAATCCCACCTCCCACCTCCCAACCCCCCAACCCCACCCACCCCAACCCCATCCCGACCCACCCCAACCCCAGCCCCCACCCACCCCACCCCGCCTCCCCGCGGGGCTGTGCACCTGTCTGACTACGGGAGGCAGCTGTGGGTGGGAGGGTCTTGGCTGTCAGCGGGACATTCCAGAGGAGAAGTCACCCTGTTAATCCCTAGGGTTTAGCTCTGGGACGAGCTACCCCCCACCCCCCCCCCACCCCCCTCGGGCCCGGCCCACCCTACACCACCCCATGCACCACCACCTTCTAGTACCCCCAAGAGCCTCTCTCTCTCTCCCACTCTCTCCCTCCCTGTTGCTGTCTTTCCCTCGGTCTCAATCACTCTCTCTGTCTATCACCCTCCCTCTCTCTCTCTCTCTCTCTCTCTCTCTCTCTCTCTCTCTCTCTCTCTCTCTCTCTCTCTCTCTCTCTCTCTCTCTCTCTCTCTCTCTCTCTCTCTCTCTCTCTCTCTCTCTCTCTCTCTCTCTCTCTCTCTCTCTCTCTCTCTCTCTCTCTCTCTCTCTCTCTCTCTCTCTCTCTCTCTCTCTCTCTCTCTCTCTCTCTCTCTCTCTCTCTCTCTCTCTCCTCTCTCGCTCTCGCTCTCGCTCTCTCTCTCTCTCTCTCTCTCTTCTCTCTCTCTCTCTCTCTCTCTCTCTCTCATCTCCTCTCTCTGCTCTCTCTGTCTCTCTCTTCTCTCTTCTCTCTCTCTCTCTCTTTCTCTCTTCTCCTCTCTCTCTCTCCTTCTTCTCTCTCTCTTCTTCTCTCTCTCTCTTCTCTCTCTCTCTCTCTCTCCCCAGGTCCATCCGCTATGGCGTGTCAGTGTAGGTGAAGGCTGTGTGAGCAGAAGAGATGAAAGGAGACGGATCTCTAATCAAGACCCACCCCATCCCACCCCAACTTACAGACACACACACACACCACACACACAACCAACAACACACAACCACACACACACACACACACACACACACACACACACACACACGCAAACAGCCCCACGCCACCTCCAAACTACCCCTTCGCTCCCAGGCCTGGAGCACTTTTAATCCCTGCAAATATTCAATCATGAAAGCAAATATTGTTCTGGCTGGGGAGACGGATGGCGCTGGTTCAGAAGCAGCGGCCCACGGGCGTCTGGGTGGGGGGGGAGGGGGTGGTGGGGGGGGGGGCGGTCCCATGCGGACCCCCGTCTCCACGGCTACACCATCTTTCATCAATTTGAAATACTGTTGGTGCTCTAATGAACACCGCTCCTCACACTCAAACACACATTGTTACGGTTTAATGTTCGTATTCGTTTTTAGTATTACCACGCTACGGAGGACATGGGTGCTGAACAGAGCTCTGCAACAGCTCCAGGAGTCAGACCTGTCCTCTGTGAACCCTGCAGAGTCCACGAGCGCATGTGTGGTAAAACGCAGCTCTGCTTGGGGAAGCATGCGTCTCTGCATACGGTGGAGGGAATATTGGGCCCCGGTCTAATGGAAATTTCTAGCCTCTAATTGCTCATATCGTTGTCTGCTGCAGCATCGCTGGGCCCTCCCACTGTCTGCTACATGTGACTCCAACAAGAGGCTCTTTATCGCCCTGGGAAGGTCTGGTGCCGCGCCAGATCCAGCACTTGGCAGCCAAACATTTCAGCTTTGAGACAATGAGGAGTATCAACACATTCATGCATCCAAGAACAGACGTGTCCTTTTATCGTCCCCCACCTCATATCTACGTTGTTTTTTTTCAAAACTTTTTTTAAAAGCAGAGCCATCGGCCATTGCAGAATATTATTAGAAGCAAAAGATAACACTTAGAAGTATCCCATGGAGGGACGCGATAGGCCGTAAAGCCTGGTGAACAGCCCGAGCTAAAAAAACATCAAATAACGGCGACATCACAGAGGGATGGATCCACTACACACCGACCCAAATATCATGTCAGGAAAAGGTCCAAAAGTATATTAATTCGCATCTCAAAGTCAGCTAACAAAGTGGGTCTTGGAAGGATTGTAAGGGTGTGGTCTGGTCTAGTGATTGTTCAGGTAGTCCTCAGGGATAATAGACTCCGCCCATTCAACCATTGTGAAGGAAGAGAAGAAACCAACAGGCTGAAGACTGTGATTAGATTTCATGGAGCATGTTTCTCTGATGCGGAACGCACATCTTGATAATGCTTAATAACATTATCAGAAAACAATTATGGATTTCTACGGCCCATCATGTTACCAATATGTTATCTGTGGACTCCCATATCAACCACAGCTGGCTCTCGTTTCCTCATCAGGAAAATCTGCAGATAAAATGCTTATTTTATTTATATGTCTTGCGAGGCAAAGAGGCAGCAAACCGTAACCGATACTGCCGACGAAAGATACCGGGGTAGTTGCAACATACTTCCAAAACGACTTATCAAGACTCCAGCTAATCCCGTCATGGCTTTTCTTCCATCCTCCTGACCAGAGAAACCACCAGCATGTTGACACAGAGTCCACCTCAACAAATAACGGCGCTGGGGGGGGGGGGGGGTGCGGCGGCGGGGTGACCCTGTGAAAGGCCCTTCTGTTGCAGCGACCCTCGCCGTATAAAACACTTAACACTGCATGTTTTCGTTCCTCAACCGCTCCTTAAAAAGTCACACCTCTGCAACCAATTAATGTGCTGGCGTGTAACAGGGGCCCAGGTCCCTCTGCGTCGTGAGGGGCCCGCGGCCGGGGGGGGGGGGGTGTGGGGGGGAAGGCTCCAGGGTGCAGTCTGTCCTCCCACTGTTTACCCCCAGACCGGAGCCCCTTCAGTGGGCCGGGGCAGAGCCACGGCTGGGCTGGGGGCCATTAAAGTGCTGATGGCTTCTGACAGTAATTTCTTCTTGAGTCCACAGTCCGGCTCTTGCCAGCGGTGGGACTGGTCGCTCCTCATGGCCATTAAAGCACACACACTGTTCCCACAAACCCTGCTCAATGGTAACTCTGTGCTTCTCAGGTGTGTGTGTTGTGTGTGTGTGTGTGTGTGTGTGTGTGTGTGTGTGTTGTGTGTGTGTGTGTGTGTGTGTGTGTGTGTGTGTGTGTGTGTGTGTGTGTGTGTGTGTGTGTGTGTGTGTGTGTGTGTGTGTGTGTGTGTGTGTGTGTGTGTGTGCGCGCGCGCGCGTGTGTGTGTGTGTGTCGGGAGCACATGAGTTTACATGTGTGTGCATGGGTACTGTTTGCAAGAGTGTGACTGAAGGTGTATGTGGTGTGCGTGTGTGCGCGTGTTTGCTTGCCACATTCTTGCGTATGTATGAGTATGCCTGTTTGTTTGTTTGTGCGTGTGTGTGTGGATGCATATGTGTGTTTTTTTGTGCGCATACTTGTGTGTGTGTGTGTGTGCGCGCGTGTATTCATGCATGTGCGCATGCTTGTGCGTGTGTGCGTGTCCCAATGCATGCATGTGGGTGTGTGGGTGTGCATGTGTGCATGCATGTGTGTGTGTGTGTGTGCTGTGTGTGTGTGCATGTGCGCATGCTTGTGTGTGTGTGCGTGTCCCACTGCATGCATGTGGGTGTGTGGCTGTGCATGTGTGCATGCATGTGTGTGTGTGTGCGTGTGTGTGCGTGTGTGTGTGACAGACTTGGGCAGCGGTCGGCCCTGGTAACGGCTCACACACCGGTTGTGTGTCTTACATTCTGCCGCTCCAGAGCGTGTCCAACTCACCAGGGAGCATCCCTGCGCTGGCCGCGCGCTGACATCCATCCAGGCAGTAAAAGGTGTTTACCTGTGTCCAGCCCCTGGACGGAGGCCTTCCCCACGGGCCCGGGCCTTAGCGCTGCGCTGGGCTGGCCGCTTCACGTTTCAGGTGGAGGTGACTCGGATTAATGGCTGCTCAGGGGTTTGGTGAGGAGACTGAACCGTATTTATGGTGTTGGCGGTGGGGAGGAGAGGAGAGGAGGGGGGGGAGACGATTTGGTTCTGGCTTGTGTAACGGCCACAGCCAGAGTCCAGCCACATAACAGATTACACGGCTGTTTGGGAGAGCAAATGTTGTTCTGGGCACGGAGCTAACATCACCTTCGGAGGGGTGTGGGTCACTGAGAGCGAGGGGAAGAGAAAGTGGAGCAAAGAAACAGGGCTGAAGTTTGCATGTTTTTCCTAGATATATATTTTGCTACAACACAGGGTTTATACAGAAATCCTTACACAGCGAAAGCTTACAACTGCAAGATATTTAACAATTATATGTACAGATGTAACGATTGATTATGGCTACACATTTCCAAATGGGAATTCAGACTTGAAAAGACCACATATATACACCGTAAATAGGTAGGTGATTGCATAGCCTGTCATGTGAATGCCGAAAGCTAAGCAAGCCTATAGGTTTAACACGTCTAATCTCCTTTCCTAAAGATGACAGCCTCTAATCCCTTCCACCTTCTAATGTCATGTTCCCGGGGTGTTTAAAGCAGAGCATGGGGTCGGATTATGTCGCATAAGCAATATGTTAATCACAAACGCAGTCCAGGCTTCAGTAAGAAGGGTCAGGCGGGGGTCATGCTCCCAGACCGCGGGCAGGGGGGGGGGTGATGTGTGGATGTGAACGGTCATGGTTCTCAACTTAGCCCAGCCTCGACTGGATCACGGTGGAAACAATGAGCGAGTGTAATCTACCGAGGCAGCCTAGAGCAAGACAATATCTGGGAAGGAAGGCCTCCATTCAAAGTACCTTTCTGTACATTTGCGCTTTCTCTTTCGTCATGCAGACACATGCACGCAACACACAGACGCACGCACATGTACAAACACAAGCACACACGCGTACAGACAAACACACTTGCAAACGCATGCACACACACACACACACACATACACACACCCATGCACGCAAACACACACACAGAGACACACACACACACACACACACACACACACACACACACACACACACACACACACACACACACACACACACACACACACACACACACACACACACACACACACACACACACACACACACACACACACACACACACACACACACACACACACACGCGCAGAAAATAGACTGATCCATTCATCAGTCTTCAGTGAACCATAAAAGTGAAATGTGTGAAGTGCACGAAATTTGTACAGA
The DNA here is from genome assembly GCA_900291075.1 of Melanogrammus aeglefinus. Lineage (NCBI taxonomy): Eukaryota > Metazoa > Chordata > Actinopteri > Gadiformes > Gadidae > Melanogrammus > Melanogrammus aeglefinus. Next base: position 7,593 of record OLKM01004242.1, on the reverse strand, counting down.
GCGGTTTTTTTTATCAGCACATTTGCAGACCCCGAGGGATCGCGGGATAGAGAGTGAGCGATGAGAGAGGGCCTTCGCTATGCGTGACTTACACTTGGCGGAAAAAATATATTGAGTCAACAGTATGTTTTATTAAACACGCAGCATGAAGGCAAAATGGGCAAAAGGTCACCAGGTTTACACATAGCATGAGAGCAAACAGAAGGCCCACAGCACTCGTTGGATGAGCGCCACATTCACACAGTCTTAAGATCATCTTTGATGTGTGGAGGCAACAGAAGCTGACAGAACACACACCGGTGTATAAAAGAGCCTTTTATTTCTAATCAACACAGATACATGCGGACAGAATCATGGAGTTTTGTGTTATGACGGATGTTGGGGAGCGGTGGGTGGTCAGTACATGACAGAGGAAGGGGACGGGGGCGGTCTATATTATCAGAGCCTGGTAGCAAACTATACCCATACATGTGATTTATCATGAACAACACAAAGCTGGAACAACACAACGGCAGCGCACAAACGCACACATCACAACTCGTACAAACCCTCAAAAAGTGTACTTTTTTTTTTTGACAAAACAAAGGACACATACATTGTATGTGTTAAATAAGTTTTTGCTAGTCAGGACATAATAAGCTAAACTACATCATTCACAGATTCAGCAGTCTGTTTAAATACCTTATCTCTACAAAGTGAATTTACATTATTTTTTTAAAGTACAAAGTGCAAATACTATGGTCTCCGTATTGCCCATGGGCAAGGGCAGAATCTCCAAGGGCGTAGCGCGTGGGGGCGGGTGGGAGGGTGGGGGGGGGGGCGGGTAGCAGAAGTACAGGGCGGGACGCCGGCTCTCACCGAGTGGGAACTTTCCTTTGGCCTCAGCCCTGCTTCTTTGACAGGTTCTGGAAGGAGAAGGGACACTTGATAAATGGTGGGATCAGCTTAGGATGTAGAGAGGGTCGGCTGGTAACCGGCAGGTTGCTGGTTCGATCCCCGGCTCCTCCTAGCTGAGTGTCGAGGTGTCCCTGAGCGAGACACCTCACCCTGACTGCTCCTGACGAGCTGGCTGACGCCTTGCAGGGTTGACTCTGCCGTTGGTGTGTATTAACCGTTTCAAGTCGATTTTCTGATTAATTTTTTTTTTTTTTAGTTAACTTTATTTCTTTATTTAAAAGTGCCAGCGCACATTAAAAACCTTGAACACCAGAGTACAATATGCAAATGTGCCAGATTTAGCCATGCAGGCTAATCTTCATCTGTACCCTGGACTAGTATGTACTTTATATGTGTTCGCAGTATGGTACTGGCTGGAGGTCAGTAGAAGGTACTCACCAGTTTACTGGTTGGAACGCTGTCTGCTGTCTTCGCCCCTGTGGAAGAAAGAGACTCAGTGACCACAATCACGTCATCACGCTGATTCTGAGATCAGCAGAACTCAAGGCTTGATTATTAACCCATCTCTTAAGTGTATGTGTATGTGTGTGTGTGTGTGTGTGTGTGTGTGTGTGTGTGTGTGTGTGTGTGTGTGTGTGCTGCTGCATGCGTGTGTATGCATGTGTGTGTGTGTGTGCCTGTGTGTGCACGTCCATGTGTTTGTGTGTGTCTTTGTGCATGCATTTCATATGCATTTGTATGTGTGTATGCGCTAGTGTGTGTGTGTGTGTGTGCACGTTTGTGTGTCTTTGTGTGTGTGTGTTCACATGGGTGTGTTCAAATGCGTGTGCATGATTGCGTCTGTGTGCATGTGAACCTGCGTCTGTGTGTGTGTGTGTGCCTGTGTGTGCACATCCATGTGTTTGTGTGTGTCTTTGTGCATTCGTTTCATGTGCATTTGTATGTGTGTATGCGCTAGTGTGTGTGTCTGTGCGTGCGTCCGTCACCCACCCTCCTCCTTGGTGACTCCCAGGCAGCCCATCAACTCCTGCAGGGACAGTGCCTTGTCGTTGCTGATGTCGCAGTACTCCACAAACTTCTTCACGCACTTCTTGGGCTTGGACTTCTTGCGCAGGAACCTCTTGAAGGGCTTGATCTCCTTCTTGCCGATGTCCCCGCTGGAGTTCTTGTCCAGCTGGCCGAAGTACCAGTGCACCACGCGCTCTTCCAGGGTGTGGCTGGGGTCAGGCTCCGCCATCCTGACCGGCCGAGGAGAGACGGAGGATCAGGGGAGGGGACTGCAACCAGCGCCTCACTACTTTGTGGAGGGTCTGCTCGTCCAGTCATCTGGTCATCAGTTCATTCGTTCACTCATCCGTTCATCTGTACATCCATCCATCCATTCATTTGTTCATTCATCCATCCGTCTGTTCATCCATTCATCCATCCATCGATCTGTTCATCCGTTCATCTGTTTATCCATCCATCCATCCATCCATCCATCAATTTCTTCATCCATTCATCCATCCATTTTATACCCCATCCATTCATCTATTGATCATTGATCAGCATATGATTGACCCTGCACTGCATTAGATTAAATCAATCGGTCAATCATCCATGACCATGCATCCCTGGGTCCATCCGCATGTGTTTGGACGTAGGAGGGGCGGGGCTCCATACCTGCCGGCGGAGGCGGGGTCTGTGACGGCGTGGACCATGTCTGTCGACAGCGCGTCAAGAACACTTGTCAGGAATTCTGTCTTCTTGGCCCCGGGGCAGCCTGCAGTAGACAACACACACACACACACACACACACACACACACACACACACACACACACACACACACACACACACACACACACACACACACACACACACACACACACACACACACACACACACAGAGGCACATGTCACGAGATGGAGACGGATATATGTGTCATCGTCCCCCCTGAGAGACAGAGGGTAGAAACCCGCACCCTCCAGCCAACCGAGGCAGCCAGCCAGAGGCAGCCAGCCAGAGGCAGCCAGCCAGAGGCAGGCGAACAGAGGTACAACCAGAGGCGGCCGGACAGAGGCAGTCGACCAGAGGCAGCCAGCCAGAGGCAGGCAAACAGAGGTACAACCAGAGGCAGCCGGACAGAGGCAGTCGACCAGAGGCAGCCAGCCAGAGGCAGTCGACCAGAGGCAGCCAACCAGAGGCACAACCAGAGGCATCCGGAGAGAGGGTTAGAGGCAGCGATGTGCTGTGCTGTCGCAGCGGAGGGTAGGTGGCCTTGTAAACGCCGGGGGAGGAGTTCCACATAACGAGAGGTGTCGTTTTAACGTGACTGTTGGGGGGGGGGACGACAACCGAGATGGGGATAACACCAGACGAGACGAGTCACGCAGTGTCCTTCCCTCCCGTCCATAAAGGTGCAGACCTCCCCCTCCCTGAAGACCTGCCAATCACCAGGAGAACGCTGACAGAGGGAGGACTCGGGGTCAGGCAGGAGTCTTAGGCGCAATATTGTTTGCTTTAGTTGACTTATTTGATTGACTTTTACTGTTTGTCCATTTTGTTGTTTATCAATGGTACCGTCTGTTGACTGACTCCGGGAATTACTGGATACCTGAATTTCCCCAAGGGGATGAATAAAGTATCTATCTAATCTTATCCTTCTATCGGACATGAATCAGCATAAATCAATAAAATACTTAAAGTGCACTAGATAATTTGCAAATGGTGGTCTTCAGTACGATTGAAGGTTCAGCCTCTTGATACTCAAAACAGAGCGATGAGACTGCAAAATGATTTTGACTTGTCTTAAGATAAGGCTCACTTCCTCTGATCTTATCCACCCTTATCAACGTTCCCCATCCCGGGCCGTAAACCAATCAACACAATCAACATCAAGCTGCTGATTAAAAAAGATGAACTCCCCGGTCGCATGCATGCTATAAGCGCCGAACCCCCCACTTATTTCATATGCGTACACGCGGAACAGCTCAAGTGGAGCGCTCCTAATGATAGTGATCGCGTGGCAGGCCATATAGTTTTAAGAGCGCCGGGCATGTTGTGGAAGAGCTGAAGGCAACGAAGACCATTCCATTCCTGTCCAGGCTCTGCTGCGTTCTCACACTCACACTCTCCTCCAACCCCTCACCCCCCTCACCCCTCACCCCTCACCCCCACCCCCACCCGAATCACCGCCACCGCCTGGGGAGGAGAAATTCTCTGGGCTACGCCGCTCCACTTTTACGAGCCAGGCCTGCAGGCCCAGCTTCTCCCTGCAGATGCAGATAATAGCATGGTGGGCCGCAGCCCTAACAGGTGGCGACCAGCGCTGGTGTAAACAGGTAGCAGCCAGCAGCGTCTGCTCCACCTTCTGCCCCCCCACCACCAACACCACCACCACAACTCCCCAGCCCGCTCCATCAGAGGGTTGACGGAGCTCCGAGACAGGGGTCAGCACACTCACACACCGCCTAAGTGTTACTTACTGGATGTCTCTCTAACCGTTTGGCTGAGGAGCATTTAAGTTTATACAGGGCCTGCTCTGTCCCAGAACCAATAAAAGATCTGACCCACCTGTTTGAGGCTACAATCAGGCCTCAGGGGCCCTCTCCGCTCAGGTATATGAGTCTAGACACCTCCACCATCGGCCTCCCATGTGTTGGGCCTTTTTCATATTCATCGACAGACTGGAAAGCCATCGGAGGGAAGCAGTTGAGGGTGTTTGGACTTTAATGACCAGTAAATGTCCCCTTTATAATCCTGGAGGAAACTTAAAGTGCGTCCAGAACTCACACAGACCAGGCGGCATCTGGAAAAGCTGGGAATTCAAATCTATGATTATTGTTTTTATTATATGATGCGCTTTTGAGCTTTTGTCATTATTAAGCCATCACGGACAGATCTGTCTAGCTGAGCCTTTGGCAGAGGACGTCGGTTCTGCTTGGTTTTTGCGGAGGTGGGATGGGTCCACTGGCTGCCGAGGGGCGGGACCAAGCACTCCTGTTGTCATTCAGGGGAAATTGAGTCTAGCCTTTTTCCGTCCTGTGTAATTCCTTAATGATGATAATTATGGAGCGCTTGACTTTGACACATGGGCTGCACATTAAGTGCGCATGTGTAGAATATCACCAAATCCAGCAAGTGACGTAATTAACACGTTATGGGATCATATCATGGTGATGGTATTTCGCATGGTTGTTGAAAGGTTAAACACGTGTGTGTGGGTGTGTGTGTGAGGGTGTGCATACTGGTGTGTTCAAATGTGTGTGTGTGTGTGTGTGCGTTTGTGTGCTTGCATGCATGCATGTGTGTGTGTGTGCGTTTGTGTGCTTGCATGCATGCATGTGTGTGTGCATATGTGTGTGTGTGTGTGTGTGTGTGTGTGTGTGTGTGTGTGTGTGTGTGTGTGTGTGTGTGTGTGTGTGTGTGTGTGTGTGTGTGTGTGTGTGTGTGTGTGTGTGTGTGTGTGTGTGTACAACCAGTGTGAGTCTATGGAACTGCACGGAGCGAGTTATCCTGTCAACACTCATTGCCGTGGCAACCGGCGCCGGCTTCTATATACTTCCCCTGTGTGATCCGTCTCTCAGGTGTAGACTCAACCCCTCCCCCTCCTCCTCCCTCCCTCCCTCCTCCCTTCCCCCTCCTCAACCCATTTCAGTGCTAGGGGCTCCCACCTTGCCTCTCGCCCCATAAACCTTTCACCAGCAGCACGGCAGCAGGTACTGCGACGCCGTCACGCACACGCAACACATCATTTACTGGTTTCACTCTTCTGCACACTAGCTTGAGTTAATAGGCTAATGGGACCAAACTAAATGCTGGATTAGTTTGACACACTTGGCAGATCTCGCTCCCCCTCTGCCTCTAAACAGGGACCTGTGTATTTCAGGGTCTCATACAGCAGGCTGGTGTTTGTTTCTCTTGGATCCGTGCGTCGGGTGAGTGTGACTTTCACAGTCTCTGACCGCTTGGTGTCTGACTGTGGTGTGGTTCTCTCTGTGCTGGGATTGCTCTGGCCGTTTCCTCTCATACTGGTGCTGCATGGTGCTACTGGTTCTGCTGGTGCTACTGGCAACTCCCTAGGCCCCGTTAGAGACCAGAGCCCTGGGCCGCTGCCCTGGAGGTGGGAGTACCACGTGAACCCACTCAGTCTACCAGACAGGCCTTCAGGACTGGGGCTGCTGAACCTGCCCTGGTTCCCCCAGCACCTGCGGCCCCCGAGCCCCGGCCCCAGGCCCCTGGCCAGGGCCGGCCTTACGTCAACAGGGGCCTCGATTGGGTACGAACACTGGGCCCCACTGTTCGCTGGCGACTGGGGCATTAACATGTTTACCGAACCGCAAAACGAAAACGCAAAAAGAAAAAAAAAAACACTAAAACTGAAAAAGCGTCTGAGTGCCTTTCACCAGGAATCCTGGGTTATTTTACAGACAGCACCTTTTAAAAACCAAACAGATCAACGCTTGCCCGAGTGTACGTTGGGTACTGTATGAATCGCCCGTCGTCATGCAGCTGAAAGCGTGTCAATAGGCTTTCTTTCCCCAGAGCAGCAGCCCTGATCAGCTGAATAGGAAGGTGATGTCGTTGTTGTTGTGCCTCATTGTTCTCTAAAGGTTCCCACCTCGGGGCCCTGGCCAGAGGGTAGGCAAACGGCGGCACCACCACCCTGCGACATTTTCAAAGCTGAAAATATATCTGCATCCTGGAAAGTTCACAAGCTTATCTGATCATGGCCTTCGTTCTGTGTGACGCGACCGCCGTGGGTCGGAGGATCATATAAGATAGATTAATGGTTTAAATGGACAAAATTTAAGAAATCTAATGGGGCTAGGACCTCATGATCCAAGTCTTATTTAGCCCAACGACTGCATATTAATGGAATAGTCATTATTTAGACTATGCCTGCGTGTGTGTTTGTGTGTGTGCGCGAGTGTTTGTGTGGGTGAATTTGTGCATACTGGCAAGTCGTTGGGTGTGTGTTTGTGTGTAGTTGTTTAGAAAGAAGTCTTTTTGATCTGTTGATTAAAAAAAGAAACGTAATCAATGGCAAGCAACATTAACGGCTGACCAGTTGAATGATGGAAGGAAATCAATCCAACACACATTATTCTGACCGGATTGGCATGCCACTGAGACTTATTTGTGTAATTGAATCAAATGTTCTGTTCCGTGAGTGGAAACAAGTCAAAAGAAAACTTCTAACAACCACTGAACAGTCTGTGCCTTTATAAATCCACCTCAGTCTTTCTTCTAATACTCTGCTTTGAACGTGCAACTCTGACCACACAAGTGAATGCTATTTGTCAGAGTGTGTGATCATTCAATGTGCATGTGCATTTGACCGCTTTGTGTGTGTGTGTGTGTGTGTGTGTGTGTGTGTGTGTGTGTGGGTGTGTGTGTGTGCGTGCGGCTGCGTGCGTGCGTGCGTGCGTGCGTGCGTGCGTGCGGTGCGTGCCGTGCGTGCGGGTGTGTTGTGTTAGAATATAAGGTCACATCCTTTTTTGTAACAGGTCATCCAATCTCTACTCCCCCAACCCTATCTCCCCAGTCCACCATCCTTCCCATTGACCGAACTGTTAACTGTCTACTTCCCTACTGCCGCCACCAATTAACATAATCCTCCCACCCCAGTCACATCCAGCCCAAAGGCCGATAACCTCAATCGTACCCTCTGAAAGCAGCCCGCATTCTTTGGAAATGAAGAACCATTGTCAA
>OLKM01004241.1:0-24017 GCA_900291075.1 Melanogrammus aeglefinus | reverse complement strand
CGGGCCATCGAGAATTTTAGGCCCGTGCAGGCCTCTAGCCGTGAGTGGAGTCCTGTAGGAGGGCTCAGTAGGGGACTCCGTAGTTCACTGGAGACTCAACCGCCATGTGGCAAACGACGGAGTACACGTGGAGAAGCCCGTGGTGGGGAGGAACGGCCCTGATCTAAACCCAGTGGTTCGTTTTGTTACGGGACTGTTTGTGCTGGTCATGGATTGCCATACAAACACCATGTTCGAGACAAAGGCTGCTCGATAATGGACAGGTACCCAAGACCCTAGGCCGAAGATCGACTGACGATTTTGTACTCGAGTGTCATCTGATCGAGGCGGCGTGTTTTGGGACACTGGGTGAACGAAGGGCGGAACTCGGTTCAACCAACCACATCTGGTGGTGAGTATTTGGATCACGGAATAAAGGGAGAAATGATCGGACAGAACCTGGTACCCAAACGAGGTAGTGTGGTGAAAGTTGGAACGAACTGGAGAGGCCCTTGTCCTAGGATCTTCAACTCACACTCCGGCGGGAGCTTTTCTAGCATGCCTGTGGATGGTTGGGGGGGGGCGGCATTGAAGCCGGAGGTGGGGGGTGTTCAAAGCCTCCATTGCTGAAGCTGCGGCGATGAGTTGTGGCCTCAGGGTCTGCTAACCCTCGGACAACCGTGGTGGACACCCGTGGTCAGGGGAAGCCCGTCCTACTGAAGAAGGAGGCCTTTCGGGATAATGTATCCCGCGCGGAGACCCTGAGACGCAGTTGCAGGGTAACCAACACTCGAAAGGCTGGCAGCCGCTGCCTCCGTGTCGGAGGCTAAGCAGCGGGTGTGGGAGAAGTTCGGAGAGGTCATGGAGAAGGACTTTCGGTCGGCACCAAAGTGTTTCTGAAAGACCATCCGGTACCTCAGGAGGGGGAAACGGGGAACCATCCAAGCTGTGTACAGTAAGGATGGGACTCTGTTGACCTCAACTGAGGAGGTAGTCGGACGTTGTAAGGAACACTTTCCTTACAACACACGTTGTAAGGAACTCCTGAATCCGACTAACACGCCCTCTATGATGGAGGCAGAGCTCGAGGTTGATGGTGGTTCGTCATCAATTTCCCTGATGGAAGTCACTGAGGTAGTTAAACATCTCCGCAGTGGCAAAGCCCCAGGGATTGATGAGATCCAGCCAGAGAATTGCTAAAAAGCTCTGGGTGTTTTGAGGTGGCTGTCATGGTTGACACGCCTATTCAACATTGCAGGGAGTCGGAGTACCAGTTGCCAAAGGAGTGGCAAACAGTGGTGGTGTCTCCCTGTTTTCCAAAAAGGGGACCAGAGAGTGTGGTGCCAATTCACGAGTACTCGTCCTTCTTGAGATCCCTGAATTAGAGGCCTGACAAGCACAGGTCGGGACCCGACGGGTCCCCGACACAATATGCAAATTCGGGCCGGGTACGGGCCTTAAATTCAATAAATTTCGCCCCGGACGTGGAACTACGGACCAGCTCTTCACTCTCGCAAGGATCCTGGAGGGGGCCTGGGAGTATGCCCATCCGGTCTACATGTGTTTTGCGGATCTGGAGAAGGCATATGACCGGGGCCCCCGGGAGAAACTGTGGGAGGTGCTGCGGGAGTATGGAGTAGGGGGGTCTCTCTCAGGGCCATCCAATCTTTTGTACTCCAAAGCGAGAGCTGTGTCCCGGTTCTCGGCAGCCAGTCAGTTTCGTTCCCGGTAGGTGTTGGCCTCCGCCAGGGCTAAGCCTTGTCACCAATCCTGTTTGTGATATTCATGGACAGGATATCGAGGCGTAGTCGTGGTGGGGAGGGGTTGCAGTTCGGTGGTCTGAGGATCTCATCACTGCTCTTTGCAGATGATGTGGTCCTGATGGCATCATCGGCCTGTGACTTTCAGCACTCACTGGATCGGATGGCGGCCGAGTGTGGGATGAGGATCAGCACCTCTAAATCTGAGGCCATGACTCGTGGCAGGAAACCGGTGGTTTGCCTACTCCGGGTAGGAAATGAGTCCTTAGCCCAAGTGAAGTAGTTCAAGTACCTCGGGTTCTTGTGCGCGAGTGAGGAGATGATGTAGCGTGAGATTGGCCGGAGAATCGGAGCAGCGGGAGCGGTATTGCATTCGCTTTACCGCAGAGCTGAGTCGCAAGGCAAAGCTCTCGATCTATCGGTCAATCTTGTTCCTATCCTCACCTATGGTCATGAGGGATGGGTGATCACGGTTACAAGCGGCCGAGATGAGTTTTCTCAAGAGGTCGGCTGGCTTCTCCCTTAGGGATAGGGTGAGAAGTTCAGTCATCCGTGAGGAGCTCGGATTAGAGCCGCTGCTCCTTTGCTTAGAAAGGAGTCAGTTGAGGTGGTTTGGGCATCTGGTAAGGATGCCCACTGGGCGCCTCCCTTGGGAGGTTTTCCAGGCACAACCAGTGGGGAGGAGACCTCGGGGAAGACCCAGGACTAGGTGGAGAGATTATATCTCTCACACTGGCGCTCGGGAACGCCTCGGAATCCCCTCTGTCAGAGCTGGTCAATGTGGCTCGGGAAAGGGAAGTCTGGGGCCCCCTGCTTGAGCTGCTGCCCCCGCGACCTGACCCCGGATAAGCGGATGACGATGAGAGATGAGAGGGAGAATTATTTTAAAAAAACAAACTAATTAAACAGGCCTGGACAAAAATGAAGGCTACCCTTAACTTAATATTTTGTTGCACAACCTTTTGAGGCAATCACTGCAATCGATTTTTGTAACTGTCAATGAGACTTTTGCACACCGTCAACAGGGTATTTTGGCCCACTCTTCATTTAGCAAACTGCTCCAGTTGTCTCAGGTTTGAAGGGTGCCTTCTCCAGATGGCATGTGTCAGCTTCTTCCACAGATGTTCAATAGGATTTAGATCAGGGGTCATTGAAGGCCACTTCAGAATAGTCTAATGTCTTGCTCTTAGCCATTCTTGGGTGTTTTTAGCTGTGTGTTTTGTTGGAGGGCCTATGACCTGCGACTGAGACCAAGCTTTCTGACACAAGGCAGCACATTTCTCTCCAGAATGCCTTGATAGTCTTGAGATTTCATTGTACCCTGCACAGATTAAAGACACCGTGTGCCAGATGCAGCAAAAGCAGCCCCAAGAACATAACTGAGCTCTCCTCCATGTTTCACATTAGGGACAGGTGTTCTTTTCTTGGTATGACCATCATTTTTGCGACTTGTGAACATAGAGCTGGATGTGCCTTGCCAAAAAGCTCCAGTTTTGTCTCATCTGTCCATAAGGAACATTCTCCCAGAAGCTTTGTGGCTTGTCCAATATGCATTTTGGCAAATTCCAGTCCTCGCTTTTTTATGATTTGCTTTCAACAGTGGTGTCGTCCTTGGTCGTCCTCCCATGAAGGTCCATTTTGGCTCAAACAACGACGGATGGTGCGATCTGACACTGATGTACCTTGACCTTGGAGTTCACCTTTAATTTCTTTGGAGGTTGTTCTGGGCTCTTTGGTTACCGTTCTTATTATCCGTCTCTTCATTTTGTCATCAATTTTCCTCCTGCGGCCACGTCCAGGGAGGTTGGCTACAGTCCCATGGACCTTAAACTTTTGAATAATATGTGCAACTGTAGTCACAGGAACATCAAGCTGCTTGGAGATGGTCTTATAGCCTTTACCTTTTACATGCTTGTCTATAATTTTCTTTCTAATCTCCTGAGGCAACTCTCTCCTTCGCTTCCTGTGGTCCATGTTCAGTGTGGTACACACCATGTCACCAAACAGCACAGTGACTACTTTTCACCCTAAACAAGCAGACTGACTGATTACAAGTTTGAAGACACCTGTGATGCTAATTAGAGGGCACACCTTAGTTTAACATTTCCCTATGGTCAAATTATATATGATCTTTTCTAGGGGTAACATCATTTTTGTCCAGGCCTGTTTCATTAGTTTGTTTTTTAAAATTATTCCGTTGAACCACAATTCAAAAGCAATGTCTGATTTTCATTGGTTAATTTTCAGTACATTTTTATTTATTATTACTTTTGTCAGTGACCATTGTGGGTTTTTCTTTCATTAACAGAGGGGTACCAACAATTTTGTCCACGTGTGTATGTATGTATTGACGTGTGTCCCGAGAGGACCCACATTGATGCACCTAGCCACTCCAGAATCAGTCATGAAAAGGACACAAAACCACGCTGTCAACAAGGCTACCTTACATATATATGGGTGCCTTAGATCTTATTATGTGGTCAATTGTGTGCTTTATATATCCTATTATGTGGAATGTATGTGTGTTATATATCTTATATCAATCTTGGGTATCATATATATACCTTAATATATGTTTATATTATATATCTTTATATATAAATTTAGAAGGACTCGAGATGTCTGTCTTCAAAATGTGATCAACGGTAAAGAGCTCATGGGCGGGGGGAGACATGGGCTGCATAAGGGGGCCACTGTGAGGAATACAAAGAACATGTGTCTCTGTAGGCCCCATGATATGACCAACATACATTGACTATAGCATGTGATCCTATAAGGAGAACACAAACATATTGTAAACCTATGATGGCTGTTGCATCAGCTCAAGCAATATGTGCCGCCTTGTGGGCAAAATAGGGTACCCAGAGATGTATACAAAACATACTCAACATTTGTTGAGAAAATGTATGGAAACACAGACTGCTAGATAACATTCGGCCCCCGCCTGTATTAGGCGTAGACAAAAACTGGACTCTGCATAAAAAGAGAGTGATTCAGAGGGTTTGAGGGGACAGAGACAGAGAGAGAGAGAGCTTCTTGGGTTAGTTAGCTGACCACCTCTTAGGATAGGGCCGTGTGATCAACTCTCTTCTGCTTTTCTGCTTTTAGAACTGGACACTGAAAAGTCCAATAGCATTTTATCGTAGGTACTCTGACATAGCCTCTATTAGTATATTCTAGCATCGGGCATATTCTCAAATTGTGGCTGAATAAGCCAGTGAACTGAGACAAGAAGTCCATATTTGTTTATTTTAGATTAAGACATAATCTCAAATTTTGGCTGAATAAGCGGGTGACTGAGATTCGAAATCTGTCTTATTTTAGTTCGGTTAAGATCTATTCCTTATTTTATCTTGTTTATCTTACATTTATACTTTCTTTATCTTAATGGGCACTCTCTCAATCTATACTCAATTGTAAAAGATATTGTGTTTATTGAACCTAAAATAAATCTACCTGACTACATTTGTAGTAGGTTAACTCTCCCAGCCGATCCCCTTATGGTAAGTGGCAATTAATACAAGCAATGGTTGATTGTGACCAACGTGGATAGAGGGAAAAAAGGCAAACGTAAAAGAGGTTTCAATAATAAAAAACAAGGAAAAGATACATCAGTGTAAAACTCCAGACTGAGACACTTGGTGGAGGGAGGGAGGGAAACAGCCTTTAAGTCCAACACGTCTATTATTTGAAGCATGTCTTTCCGGGGTGTGGGGCCTTGCGGTGGATCGATGGACGGCAGGCAACCTGCTGTGTGCTACAGGCCCTCTCCGTACTCCAGCTCCCACTCTGTTTGTCAGGTGACTAATAAGCAACACGCGCTTCAGGTGCTGGGCAGGAGGTCGATAAGCGCCTCCAAAACAAACCTTTTTTAAGTGATAACAATGAAAACCTTGCAGATCCGGGGTCTCTTACAACTCGGTTTAGGGTGGGAACCGAATCTGCAAGGAAAAATCTTTAATTTATTTTTCTTTAAGGGACAATCAGAGGAGATGAGAGAGAGAGTAGCATGGGACGCTCTGCCTCCATGTCGTCTCTGACGGAGCTGGGCGAGGGGCTTTTTCAGAGTATAATAAACAAACATTATGAAATATGAATACACCTTTTTGCTGTCAGCCATGCAAGCCAGTAAGATGTTCCCCATTCAGAGGATGTTGGGGCTCTCTGTGCTGGTGCCAAGAGGGGGTTTGAGGTTGGAACAAGGCCAAGCTGCCTCTAGTGATAAGATTCAGAGATATTAAAGACCCAATCCCTCTCCTTACAGCCCCTGTTGGAGCCAGGACGGGCTGGGAAGGTTTTGATGAAGGGGCAGAATCACACATTAACTAAAAGACATCGCGGAAAAAAAGCCGTTACCAATGTAGCTCCTGGACTTCCTGCCAAATGTGTAATGACTATAATTTGTTCTAATCTTGAGAAATTGGCAAAGGTAGCGCATTTCAATTAGTTCACTGTTGAAATCACAAAGGACGGTAAATAACCTCCTTTACTGTACACAGTAAATATTTACTGTGTTCTCTAGTCCCAGTTGAGTAGGATTAACATGTGTGATAAGAACAATCACAGAGAACGGCCCAACATTTAAAGCAGATAAAAACTGTCTTTGTGTCTTCAATAGACAGGAAGAGGGGGCAGACACTGTAGTACTCTACACAACGCAGGTGTCAGTGCTTTCTGCCCTTACATGGTTCAATCAAAACGTATATGTGGCTTTCAGACATTAATTCTCCATCTTGGTCCAACCTGAACAGACAATACAGAGGGATTGGTAAGGTTCATCCATCACTAACATTCAATACCCTGCGTGATATTTCCATTATAGATTATTGAGCTGCATGTTGAATTGCCTTTGGTTATGCTGGGTTGGCATGTGACATACTTTACCTACGTGCAATTTTACCCGTCACTCGGAGTGGTGGAGGTGGTGGATGGGAGAGGAGTTGTACGTGCCTGGCCTAGAGAGAGAGAGAGAGAGAGAGAGAGAGAGAGAGAGAGAGAGAGAGAGAGAGAGAGAGAGAGAGAGAGAGAAGAGAGAGGAGAGAGAGAGGAGAGAGAGAGAGAGAGAGAGAGAGAGAGAGAGAGAGAGAGAGAGAGAGAGAGAGAGAGGAGAGAGAGAGAGAGAGAGAAGAGAGAGAGAGAGAGAGAGAGAGAGAGAGAGAGAGAGAGAGAGAGAGAGAGAGAGAGAGGAGAGAGAGAGAGAGAGAGAAGAGTAGAGAGAGAGAGAGAGAGAGAGAGAGAGAGAGAGAGAGAGAGAGAGGAGAGAGAGAGAGAGAGAGAGAGAGAGAGAGAGAGAGAGAGAGGAGAGAGAGAGAGAGAGAGAGAGAGAGAGAGAGAGAGAGAGAGAGAGAGAGAGAGAGAGAGAGAGAGAGAGAGAGAGAGGATAAGAATACTCAGGGCTGTTGCGGACCCCCCAATGAGTTCAACATCTTATTTATTTTGCATGAAAAGCTATAATTAATGCATGCAGCAGTAGGCAAAACCTACGTTTCTTGGCCACAGTAGCATCTTGTTGAATCAGGGCCTGGCATATTAACTGTTAAACAGTCACTAGAAGAAGAGGTGGAGGGATATGGTCCAAGTACCAAGTCTTGGATCGTAGCGTAGTGATTTTCAACGCTGTGTTGGTGTCTGTGGGTTAATGTCCAAACAACCAAGGAGCATTAGACAACTTGCATGTTAATGTTACTGCTCCTGACCCTAAGTGGTGCTTAAACAACTCCAAAAGATATGATGCCTTGAGTCCAACCCTCTTATCAGATACTCCTACTCCTGAACCCGACCCTCTCCACCCTAATGACCTTTAAAAAAAAACAACAGCCATCCTTACTCTTACCAGTTACAACTCTAGAACGGAAGTTAACCATCCAAGATTAACGGAAGCCTCTAAAACTCTTATTACCTTCATCTGAATCCTTAACTCAGCAGACCACGTCAAACTCTCACCTGAAACAATGTACTGATGAGAGAGAGGGGGGCCGTGAGGGACGGAATCACCCACACATCTGGAATCCTTTGGAACACGTGTGATGTCTGAGATCTCATAGTGAGTGATGTCTGCGCTCTCATAGTGATTGAGGTCAGAGACATCTGAAAGGGCACCAACAAGTTGGAGATGCACGCACCCTCAGGTGGAAATGCGCTAGTAGTGAGTGAGGTCCGAGGTCTCGTAGTGACGGTAAGACGAGGGAGGTCTGCAGTCTCATAGTGGCGCGGTGCCGCCGTTAAACGAGTCAGAGGCCCTCAGAAACATAAAAGATGTCCTCTCTTTCATGCCAGGTGAGACTTTGAAAAACACTCAACTGGGGGAAAGGCCGGGTTGGAGGCTAGGGTTAAGGACGTCCAAGTCAAAAGGCACTAGGTTTGATTCCCAATGTCTGCAGTGTAACTGTAGGCCTTTTCTCCTCTTCTTCAAATTAACTGTCAATTGCTTTGGATAAAAGTGCCTGTCTCTAATCCCCAAGTAGGCTACCTCAACAAAAGGCTCTTTAGCAGCGGTGCTATACTAGAAGGGTGAGCATACAGGCTTAGCCTATATGGCTGATCTGTCTGCCTACATGTCTGTCTGCTGCCTGTCTGTCTGACTACCTGTCTGTCAGTCTGTCTGTCTGTCTGCCTACCTGTCCGTCTGTCTGTCTGTCTGTCTACCTCCATCTATTCAGCTGTCTTTTGTGTTAAAGGAAACATTAAACCACAACATCTAAAATAAAGCAGCTTCCTCCTCATCATCAGATCTCATGTGTAACAACAGTCAACAGTGTGAGCAGCAACGCACACCGAGACCAATGAGAGGGTTTGAGCCGCATGCAGGACCCGGGGCAGGACGGAACCCCGTAGTCCCCCACTGTGGTCTCTCTCTCTCTCTCTCTCTCTCTCTCTCTCTCTCTCTCTCTCTCTCTCTCTCTCTCTCTCTCTCTCTCTCTCTCTCTCTCTCTCTCTCTCTCTCTCTCTCTCTCTCAGACAGATCACCTCTCAGCAGTGCACTGAACTGAATCCTGTTCCAAAGGACTGACAGAGGGAGGGAGGGAGGGAGGAGGAGGGAGGGAGGGAGGGAGGGAAGGGAGAGGGAGGGAGGAGGGAGGGAGGGAGGGTGGAGAGGAGGGAGTGAGATGCTATGGTATCATCTAGATGATGAATAGCCCTTACCTGCTCATGAATGGATCTGAATTCCAATGATGGATCCATCCATTCATACAGCCATGCAAACACACAGATACACACACACACACACACATGCACACACACACACACACACACACACACACACACACACACCACACACACACACACACACACACACACACACACACACACACACACACACACACACACACACACACACACACACACACACACACACCCACACACACACACATCCCATATGCTAGCCTCATCCATGATTGGTTAGGATCCACCTGCATGGTTGATAATCCATCTCTTCCCTTCCTCATCTCTTATCTAGATACATGCAGAGCCGAGCAGAGATGGGCCTGCGACCTCATATTCTGCCCACATGGAAAATAATCTAAATTAGATGGTGGTTGCAAAGCCCTCAGTCATCAATCGATTGCGCCATTGATCCCGTGAGTCCCATGACCCAGTGGCTGCTCAGTATGCAACACACACATATATGTATGTACAGGTTCTGTGTAGTGTGCACACACACACACACACACACACACACACACACACACACACACACACACACACACACACACACACACACACACACACACACACAGCAACTTGTTCACATGCAGACTAAAACATTTAAATATCCACAACCCTTCTGGTCATCACAGTCTCTAGAGTGTCAGTGGATTTCTCTCTGCATTTAAGGTGCTCTAGGTAGAATTGAAAAGCTATTATTTGAGTGTAATTTGTTAGAAATGTTATTACCAACCTTCTGATTAGAGTGAAATATGCGGTATCTTTCTGGAGTAGACTGTGGCTGATTCTGTTCAGGCTCATTTAGACTGCAGACTGTTATAGGCCTATAGTATTATTTACCATCATATTAGTAGAGATCAGGCGTTTGATCATTTACAGCAACTGTTGATCTGCTTCAAATCCAGTTCCATAAAACCCAGAATAAAGGATCCACTGTTTATTGGGCTGGAGTCGTGTGTTTTGCCCATTTGGTTTATTTATTACAACAGAAAGGAGTGGATATCCAATTTGTCGCAATACAAAGCTCTTAATGCCCACGCACCTTTGGAAGGATTGCATTTTATGTCTCAGGTGATTTTCTCGCCTGAAACTGATGAAGAGGCACTGAGGGCCCTTACCTTCTGCTCACCCAGCAGACCCAGATTAAAGCCTTCTACTGGGATCTCTCCTCCAGCCTCACAACTTGGTACCTTAGTTTGGATGTATTGCTTTTGTTTGATTACCATAAATTCATGATGAGGAAATGAAGGATGTATAAATATATCCTTCGGTTTGATAAACACATAGCATCAGAGAGCATGTCTGGATATCAGGAGCACCGTAGGGCTTCCGTTAGTGCTGAGTGGTAGAGCTCTGGCTCCACCCGGTGGCAGCGGACGGTATCGGAATCGGACTAAAGATCCCATCGTATGCATACTTAGTGAGAGAGATGAATGCTAAGCCGTGAATGCCCTCACTAGAAACATGGCTATTGCTACACTAAATTGCCAACATTATCTTATCAAAAAAGATGTCCAGAAGAAATCCTGCAATATACACATTTTTTAATTAAGACAACAGCAGATGAATTTAAGGCTTTTAATAATGATCAACACATTTATGTACAAAGCAAGCAATGTCATACCCAAGTGACCAAAAAAAAGAAGAATCCTAAAATGTTTTTTGTCATTAAAATAGCTAAAGATTACATCAGGAACTCAACAGGTAAGCACTATAGGTACAGCATCACTAGTTTGACAAAAAAAAAAAAAAATCACGGATATCCATGACGGTTTAACAGCCCTAGGCCGGGCCGGGCAGGGGGTGACCAATGGGCAATATACAAATGCATGGAATATTAAAAAGACGGGAGTGAGAAGAATGTGTCTCTGGATTCGGGTGGGGGGAGATATTTTAACGAACAAGCTCAATTAAAGCCACACACTCCCCATTGTTTGCCGGGTGTGAGCCATTTTGTAAGTTACAAAACGGTTAACACTCTGCACTGGCCGCTCACGCACACGACGACGCTGAAGGTGTCCTGGGTTGGCGAATGACATTCAGAGACAAAGAGCGAGCACTCCGTCTATGGTTACACAAAGGGGCTTTTCAGGATATTATCAGGCCATCTTCTCTTTATCCGGCTCACACCAAAAAGGTGTCAACCAGCTCTGAAACACTCAAATAAAAATAAAACATCTCCTGCACTACCACCTTTCGTGGCAAGTTCGCCTCTGTACCATAGGACAAAGATCTCACTATTCTGAAGGTACAGGGAACAGAACATCAAATCAACTCACAAGCTCAATGATCCCTTGGTTATCTTAACACGCTATCATAGTGTCCCCACCCCCCACATCACTAACGCAAACCCCCAATTGATCGTGAAAAACCTGAGACGAGTCCACCTGACGGGAGTGATGGGGGAGTTGGGAGCATTAATATGCACAGGGAGGGGCCAGCACAAAACACCACGCTACCGGCATTCTGATTGTCCCAAACAAAATGGATTTGTCCATTGGCCTGGGGGAATCTAATCGAGGAGACATGTTGTACTGCTCATTAATTTGTTTAAAGATGATCCTGTTTGTTTACTCTACTGGATTTAACAATATATGCATCACATAGGACAAAACCAAAGGACCTCAATTTAGGAATCACCAAATATGACCCAACTAAAGGTACGCCTGTGAGGCAGACGTTTTGACTCAATTTACCTTTAATGGACATGGGAACAGGGGCCAAAACAAGGTTGACAATCACAGGCCAGGAAACATTTTGCTGCCAAGGAGTGCAGAATGTTGTGATGTCATACAAATGAAATGTTTTGCACGTCAAACCATTTCATTAAGGTTGGATCTGTAGGCCTTAGTTGTATACCATGGAGGGGCTATGGGAGAGCAATCTTCATTTCAGTGGGTACAAGGGATCATAAAGGAAAAGCAAGTAGAAACATCAGGATAAAATGACCCACGGGATCCAGGACAGAGCATTTGGATTAACAGTTACTGTATGAACCCACATTCTGTGCTTCAACCCGTCCACATTCATGTCTTGCTAAGGGTAATAACCGTGTCACCTCAGTAACTGCGGGGAAGCGTGCCGTGAAACATCTCATCTCACGCATGTCACCAATCAAAACCATCAGTGATCTCAGGGCGTTAGGAGAGAAGAGGCGTGGGCGGGCCCGGTACACAGCGAGACACAACGCAATTAACCAGAAGATTTTTATATTTTCTTTTACAAAAACAAGTAAAACATATTCGTAGGAGGAACTCATCTTTTACAAAAGCACTATTACCGCGAGGTGTGTGCTTCGCCACCCTCCGTCATATAAACAGCGAGCCTGTGAGGAAGAGGAGGGGGGGGGGGGGGGGGGGACCACTGCACGGTGAGTTGGTAAAGAGTCACCACTATGTACACTTATGCACACTCCCAGCATTCACATTACAGTCAAACTACTGCGCGCGCACACACCAGAGTGTGTCCCCAGTGGGGTCACTGTAGCGGCTCCTCGCCGGTCCCTCATGCACCGCACACCCACACACAAATTAACCAGGTGTGACTGCTGCTCCTCTACTGTGACCATGACAACTAGGGTGCTCCTGTCACTGATAGAGGAGGTGGAGTGGGGCAAACTGTGGGATAGGTTAGTCCTCAAGTCCAAACTATAAAACACAGAACATCCACTCCGGTCCAGTAGAGGGAGCTCCGGCACCTGGGAAAGCACAACAGGGATTATTTAAACTGCTGTGGTAAAATAATGAAGTTAAACGTGAGTCTTCAGATATTTTTCAGGTGGGGCATACTCATGGCTAGGTTGTTTCAGGACAGACACAATATTTTGAGTTTCTGAGATGTATACAGTTCGATAATAAACCAACTGAAAAACGAAATGCTGTTAGAGCTTTAATTACATTCTTTTGCGTGTAAAAGATAAGTGTTTATAAATGCACCAAGTAAAAAGCTGAATGTACAAGACAGCAAATCAAACAAGAGAACTACTCTGATAGGCAGATAACATCCACTAGTCTGACACCATTATAATATATGCTATTGTAATACATTATAAAAGACTCAATACAACTTCTTTAAGGTGGTCATCTTACCGCGAGGACACACAAGGCTCTAGCTCTCATCATCCGAGACGTGGGGTTTAGCGATGGCCATCTCCTCCTTGCTGTTGGCGATCATCTTGCACTTCTACAACACAATACAAATGCTGGTGAACTGGTCTGCATTCACATCAAAATAACAGCAGGATGAGACTTCATTCTCAGCAAGCAAAGACACTCATAAGACCCTGCACTGGAGATCAACAACAAGCCCCCGACATCAGGGCCTCGACATCAACATCAAGACCCTCGACATCCAACACATCAACAGGGGTGTCTCTGGGAGGACCAGAGTCAGCTCACCTCGGTGAGCTCCTTGATGGTGTGTATGTTGGCCTGCTGGGTGACCTTCCTCTTCACCTCCTCGATGTGGCCCAGGTTGAGGGGGGGTGCGGGCGGCGCCAGGCAGGGCGGGGGCTTGTTGGTGATGGTAGGCAGCGGGGCCAGGGGGGGCATGGAGGCCAGTGCACCCATGTTGGATAGGGCTGCCGTCATGGTGGCCGCTGTCATGCTGGCCATGGCGGCGCTCATGGTCATGTTGGACATGCTGCCCATGCCCATGGGCCCCATGTTGCCCATGCCCATGGGCCCCATGTTGCCCATGCCCATCCCCATGCCCATGGGCATGGGCAGGGGGAGGGGCAGGGAGAGCGGGGTTGGGGAGGGCGTGGGGAGCGGGAGCTGGAGGATGGCTTTGGGTCGCAGGCTTTCAGGGATAGGCACCCCCGCCTTGGCGCACATGGCAGCCGCATTGGCCTTAGCGATCTCCAGCAGCTGGTCCTTATCTGGAGGGAGACGACCAGATGATGAGTACACAGGCCAAGACGTCATGTTCTGTTTATTTACGGCCAAGGAAAATTAAATGCATTGACGAGTCTTTCAACTCAAAAGAGCCAATGTTAATTTTCCATAACTTTGACCATTCATTTGGTTCTACCAGGATCCCATTGGCACTTCTTATGGAACCAAACAATGGTGATACTCGATACGTGAATCTTCCTATAGACATCAGTGAGTTCAAATGAAGACGCACTGCTATGAATGTATGGGGTTCTTCAAATGATCATAAAGCCAAAGAGGTGGTTTAAACATTGTGAAATGTTTCCATTAATCTGCAGCGGAGCACTAGCGCTATTCAAGAGCATGTGGAGAAATACACTATTGTAGAGGACGAGACGCCATACTAGAAATAAATCCTAACTTGGGTATATCACTTTAGCAACCCGTCTTCAGTAGGTAGAGCTTTGGATAAAGGAGGAGAGCCAATAGTTGGTTTGTGAGGAAGGTAATGTCGCTGCGCTGGCGGTAGAAGACATAAAAAGGGACAGTGACTACACATCCTGTGGTCACTGTGGGTACCCTAGCTACGACACGACACCTTTTGAACCGGGTGAACCCCCGACCGACCCCCGAGCCGATCTACAGAAAGAAGGCCGCTCTACAGACAGAAGGTGGTATTACCCAGGTCTGTGAGCCGCGGCGGGGTCTTGCTGCCGCTGCGGCGTGAGCGGGACCCGGAGCGCCGCTGCTTGCGTAGGATGAGCACGGGGGAGTGGCTGGGCTCCCTCTTCCACCGGTCCCGTCGGTCGAAGGAGCGGCTACGGAATGCAGGCCGCCGGCCCCGCCCCCTGGAGCGCGAGCGGCGGCGGCGGCTCGGGGAGCGCGAGTGTGAGCGCTTGCGCCGGCCGGCCGAGCGGCTCTTGGATCGCTTTGGGGTCTTGGATCGCTTGCGGGCGCGGCCCGCGGGGGAGCGGCTGCGCCTCTTGCGCACGGGGGAGCGGGACTTGGAGCGGCGGGTCCTGGCCCGGGACTTGGAGCGGGACTTCCGCCGGCGCGCAGCTGAGCGTGAGCGGCTGGCCCGCCGACGGTGGGCGGGGCTCCGGGACTTGGAGCGGCGCTTCTTGCGCTCGGCCGGTGACGCCCTCTTCTTGACTGGAGACTTGGACCTGAAACGGGCAGCAGCGGGTCACTACATGGAACAATGATTGGTGCACGTATACTATACGTCCTGCTGGAGGTCAGGATAACAGAGATCCTGACCTGCAGCAGGATGTGCAGAATGCTGCGGTGCATGTGAATGTGCGGAACTCGTTAGCCGTTGAGCTTGGGTTAGCCGTTGATTTGAATGATGGCGTCTGAGAGAGGGTTAGGCTTCTTATGGCAAAGTGTTTAAATTTCTAGGCTGAAAAATTTGGTTCTCATCATCAATAATGCCAACTTCAATCTGAGGTGGCGTGGCCAAAGAAAAGCCATGTGCACAAGACGCACCTGGACTGCTTCCTCCTGGACACGGACCTCCTCCTGGACACCGACCTCCTCCTGGACACCGACCTCCTCTTGGACACCGACCTCCTCTTGGACACCGACCTCCTCTTGGACACCGACCTCCTCTTGGACACCGACCTCCTCTTGGACACCGACCTCCTCTTGGAGGGCGAGCGCCTGGGGGAGGGCGACGTCTTCCTGTGGGGCGGGGCAGCGGGGGAGCGAGATGGGGAGTGCTGCTTCTTCTCTGTCCGGACGGGGGAGACGGAGCCTGAGGAGCTCCAGGGCTGCTTGGGCTTTAGAGGAGAAGCTGCCTTCCCAGCACGTCCCTCCTCCGCCTCCTCCTCCTCCCCCCCTGTGGAGTCTCCAGAGGCCCCGGAGCCGGCAGGGCCCGCCGCGCACTCAGGAGAGGCAGAAGGGGAGCGGGAGCCGTCCCGCTCGGAAGGAGAGCTGGCCTCCTGGTGGTTAGGCGTGGGCCGGGGTGAGGAGCCGGCGGGGGCGGCGCTGGGGTCAGCGTTGGATAAGGGCAGGGGCTTCCAGGGGCCTTCATGGACACAAAGGGAACAGTCAATACCTTCCCAGTTCAACCCATCTAAAACCTCCACATTCAGGACGGACGGCGCCGTTGGACCCGATTAGAGAGGGCATTTCTCCACAGAATTTACAAAAATAGCGCAAGTGAAACGTCCAAGTCTAGATCGATCTGTAGAACTGTGGCATCTTTGTCAGACGATTCCTCTTTGGAGAATCGTAACGGCCTTTAGCCGATTATCTTTAACGACACGACCAAAAGCCTGTGAAAAAGAGATTAACTCCATTCCCCCGTTTTCATGTAACAATTCATAAAAACCCCAGATACACAAAAGATAACGTCATCGTCCACCCACCAGGTGGGTAACGTTCGATATCCGTCTAATTTGTTTTTGTTTGATCTGTACTATTTTTGTAGCTTTAAATACAGCCCCTTGGTAAATATGATAACAGCACATTCAAGTATTTTCTGCTCAATCTACAAAGTTTAACAACTGCTGTTGATTTCATCTTCGACTGTATGTATTAGGGATGGGCAACAATCGTCGAATAGTCTGAGTCACGTAGAATATCGAATAATGAATGTGACTATCGTTATTTATTACACAGCTCTTAATGCTGTGGAACGCGCCGTTAACTTGCATGGGCCTTCACAACTTCCGGTGGTGATTTTTTTTTGATAATTCACCGTTGCTAAGTATATAATGACAGCTGTCAAGTGGATTTCTTTTTTCACTCCGCAAGTCGAATCACTCCTCCGTGGTAACTTATAAACCCCAGCGTCCTCTGGTTGGTAAGCGACGTCAATGTCTTTGGCAGACTATTTCTCTGCTGATCAACACTACGAATGCTGGTAACGAATAAATTGTAAAAAGACCATGTGAAGTTACTTTTTCGTTTCGCAAGTCACCGTTTAATAAGCGGGATAACGTATAGAACGTCGCTGGTCGTAAACATTATTCAAGTTCATGTTGTAGCCTAAGCCTACCGTCATTCCTGTAGTCTAAAATCATTAATGCTTAAAGCAACATAATGAAATTAAAAGCCCGAGACATTCTGTGTGCGCGTGTATCCGAGGTGCGTGTGTGTGTGCGTGTGGGGGGGGTTCTTTTACTGACCAATTTTTCGAATATTATTTTGAATACTTCTCACCCGAATATTGAATAGTATTTTTGCACATTACCAAGTATGTATACAGCGCGCAGGCTTGATGCGCATGATACCCCACCCCTTCTTTTTTTGGTGGAGTTCCGTAGCAGAAACCGCGCCACATATAGGCCTGGAATATGCAGCACAGTGTTTCTACAGCTAGAAGCGTTTTTGCATTACGGAGAAATTCTGCCACACTGTCAAGGAAAACAGGGGGGAAGAAAGGTCGTTTTCTCAGGTGTGGGCAGGGCCAAAAATAAGGTGCGTGTTCTAAAGCTATGAAGAACCTAAAGGAAGGTGTGTGGTCTAAAGCTATGAAGAACCTAAAAGGAAGATGTGTGGTCTAAAGCTATGAAGACCCTTAAGGAAGGTGTGTGGTCTAAAGCTATGAAGAACCTTAAGGAAGGTGGGTGGTCTAAAGCTGTACCTGCTGCGGGCGCGGCGTCTGCAGCTCCTTCAGTGTCCTCTGCCGTCTCTGCCTTGGACGGCGAGGGGGAGGGCTCCCTGTCCTGCCCTGGGGAGGCGCTCCCAGACGCCCTCTCACTGGAGCCAGACCGAGACCGCTTCGGGGCAGGCGAGGCGGACTTAGACAGCGACCTCCTCAAGCTCTTACTGGGGGACTTGGATTGCCTCCCGGCAGGGGCCGGTGTGTGGGACTTTGACCTGTATCGCCTTGACAACGAGCGCGACTTGGAGCGCTTCAAGGACCTGGGCGGCGAGCGGTTCCTCTTGCCGGGGGAGTTCGATCGCCTCCGGGCCCCAGGGGACCTAGACTTGGACCGCCGGCGGGAAGGCGGTGTTCGGGACTTACTCTTTTTCCGGGGACTCCGGGACTTGGTGCGGCGCTTGCGTCTGAGCACCACAACGGAGCGTGAGCGTGTGCGCCTCGAACGCCTCGTGGATCTTGAGCCGGAACGCCTCGTCCGAGAGGGCGGTGGCAGCGGAGACCTCCGCCGCCGGGTCTCGGGTGAGCGGCTCCCGGAGCGCCTGGCACCCCCCCGCCTCATTGGGGTGCGGGACCGCCTAGCGGGCCGCCGGGTCCGGCCCACCGAACGAGAGTGCGAGCGCCGGCTAACGGCGGTACGCCGAGGAGACCGCGTCCTGGAGCGGCGGGCCGCGGGACCTGGACTTGGACCGCCGGTTTCTACGCGGGGAAGGGGACCGACGCAGCCCGCGTTTAGGAGAGAGCTTCCTCCTCGGGGGGCTCGGGCGCCGCCGCTTGGGTGACGCCGACAACGTCCTCCTCCTTCGCTTGGGAGAAGCGGACAACGACTGTCGCTTGGACCTCTTGGGGGATTTGGCCTTCTTCTTTCTCTTGGGGGACAGGGAGCGTGACGTGGAGCGGGACAGCTTCCTGTCTCTCTTCGGGGAGCCGGAGTGGCGGAGCGGCCTTTTGGGAGACGGGGAAGCGGACTTCCTCTCAGACTTGGGGAGTGGGAAGGTGGAGCGCGAGCGGCTCCCTGGCCTGTGGCGGTGAGACAGACCCGTTGGCCTCCGATGAGGACCTCGATCTTCGTTTGGGAGCGCGCTCTTTAGAGTCCTTGTCTGTGGCGGCTGGAGCCCTTGTCTGCTGGCGTCTTGGGCTGGGCGTGGAAGACCGACTGTGACTCGACCCGGAGCGCTTGATCCCAGGGGTCCGCTGGGGGGACCCGGACGGGGACCTGGAGCCCTCCCGCTCTGCCCCCGGGGCCCTTTGGTTCACGTTGACCTCATCTTTGAGAGCAGGGTCGTCTTGTGACGCTGTGCCTTCCTGTTTAGGTATGATGTCGGGGAGCGCGTGGCTGAAGCTGCCATCACCGTGGTTCCCCTCGATTCTGACTTCAACCCCAGCCGGGTGGTCATGGTCCTGGCCAGCAGAGGGCGACATCACCTGCACCGACCCGTTGGTGCTGCCGTTTTTCCCTGCGGAGGAGAAAACGTTGTTCTCCGTGCTCTCGTCCTGCTTGGCGTGAGGCGCTTCGAGTTTCTCTGCCCCTCGCTTGCCCTTGGGCAACAGCTTGGACACGGCCTCGGGCGCGTCGCGCGGCCCCTTGCCTTCGTCGGCCTCCGAGTCAGAGCCCGACGCGGAGCTGCTCTCAGACGCCGAGTGGGACGGGGATCTGCGGTCCTGCTTCTCGTCCTTCTTCTTCTTCTTCTTCTTCTTTTTGGAAGCATGCTTTTTGTGCTTTTTGGTCTTGGCGTCTACCTCCGATTCTGTGACAGAATGGAAGTGGGTGAGGAGAGTACAGATGATTAAGGTCAAAAGGAAACTCTTCCTAGACCATCTGCTGGTGGAGCCGCCGGTCATTCCTTACCCGTGATGCCGTCCTTTTTGCCGCCTTCCTTTGGCCCGACTTGGTCTGCAGCCCCCGTGGTAGATGCTAGTCTGGCACTGTTCATTAAATACAGAAAGACAATATATAAATTGTGATGGACCGCTGCAATTAGTTTGGAAACTGAATATTTTTACCAAAGAGAAACACATTTTTACAGATCCCATATCATGCTTTTTAATGTTAATAATTGCATGGGGGGGGGGGGGGGTACTACTAGAATAGGGTTTCATGCTCGTTTGAATATACCCCTTATTGTTCTCACCGTTTATTTCTGCAAAACCAATTTCAGCATCCTTCAAAAACGCTTTAAGGCCCCCCTCCCAAGTAGCCCAGTCTGCTGTGATTGGTCAGCACGCCCATTCTGTTACGATTGGTCAAACACCTTGCGCGAGGGTCTGCCAATTCACAACCCCGAGAAGTTGTAAACATGGCCTCTGCCCTTCAGCACCGCCCACTGCACAGTATGACGTCAGTGTTTGAGCGCATACGCACTGCTTCACACACCTTGCCGAGGGGCGTTCTCGTGTGTGCGAATACTTCCCTGACACACTTAGATTTTTCTAGCATAAGAATGTATATATACCTCAAATAACAGTCTAAAGCCGAAAAAAGTATGCCATCACCCCTTTAAGAAAGTCTGTATCCAACCGAAGATGTCCAAATGGTCCTCACCTGGCTCTGGTGTTTCCTCACGGCCTCTGGGAGGGGGGCAGCTCCGCCTCAGATTCTGCTCCAGATTCAGAGCTGCTCTCCTTGTTCTCCTTTCCGGCGCCGCTTTCTTTTTTCTTGCTCTGTGTGTTTCCTGTGCTTCTTGTTCTTTCTTGTGAGGGTGTGTCAACGCCCTTCCTTGGTGAGGTCATCCCTCTTCCGGCGTTGAGGTCATCCCTCTCCGTGGCCTCGTCCTCACCTGCTCACAGGGACCCAGGCCAAGGGTTAGATATGCAAACATTCACCACAAAGCATACAATACAACTACCGGTACTAAAAAATAGAAGAAAAAGTGTTTCCCAGTTTCTCTCTGCATTTTGCGTTTACATTCTGCTTGTTGCCGACAGCAACAGCATGTTGCTAAGGCAACACGACTACTAACGCGTTGGCCGAAGGAGTGTTAAGATCAACTGAGACAATATTGGAAGTATCACTATAGTCAGATGTAGAAGAACACAACTCAAAGCCCATAGACGTGCAACAACATTTCGATGCTGTGTAGTGTAGCCTAGTCTCCTGTTCCTATAGCCTTTAGAGGCACAGGAGCAGAGACTAATAGTCGCATGAAAATGAAAATACTCTATATTCTGTCTGTGTGCCATCTCTGACAGATTGTCACTCAGGCAGCCTATTTTACGTTTGTCAACACAGTCCTCTTAAATGCAACCATAGTGGTGAACTACTTTAATAGAACTTAGAATTAACACCATCTGATTTATTGTGCGATTCATCTCAATAGTCTACGCTACAAGCCCAGTGGTTTTACTGGCCCTTGCGGTACGTGAATATAGGGTACCACCAACATTACTTATTACTTACTTTATTATGTTAGATCTAATGCAGTTTTCTTTTTTTTTTGCCTAACCCTTGTATTGGTTGCTCTAATGTGGCACAGTTTGAGAAACAAAGCCTAAAATTGTATTCTTAATGTATCTGTACAATAAGATATAATAAAAGTAATTCTGATTCTGATTCTTTGATAACATGAACGTGTGCAGTTTCATCTAGAAAATTATGTCTTGGATACCAACTCTCTCCAAAAGAGAGATAGGCTACATCAGTTATGTAACAGGTAGTACTTGGGTTCGCCTGTATCTAGGTCTGCAGCCCACCGTTTGTGCCAAGTTGTGTTCATATCTGGCAATACGCGGTACTAACACGTGTAATAGTGGACCACAGCACAGAGCGAAAATCAATCGCTCTGACCCGAACAGACAAGCTGTCGCATTGTCTGTTTTGACCTGGCCTCTTTCCCTAATCTCCAATGACTGGAATGGTAACCTTATGATTGAGTAACAGTACATGTGTTGGCGTAATGTACACACGGCAACGCATAGCGATGCAAGACAGATAATATATATAACCATATAACCAAAGTGTCTCACAAATAGAGGACCACAACTCTCCCTGGGCCATGTTCATAACCAAGAAGAAGCTTTTTTATTTCAAATAACATATTCAAATATTGAAATCAATAGATAAAAGACTTGTGTTTCCCTGCGAGCACTGCTCTTAGTTAACATTTCAGGGGCCCATCCAACAAGTAGGGCACAATAAATTAAATACAAAAAAATCAAGTCAAAGCAGAGGGATTAATATGTTTATTTCAGTCTTACTATATAGAGCGTTACAATATATATATTTAAGTGATAAACTAATGGTTGGGGTTGTGTGCTCCGGCTCCGGGTTTACACTGACCGATCTCACAGGGGAGGGACAATGCTCAGCAGCTGCCCTAATTTTAAAGAACCAGTCAACTATAATACCAAATTGTTCTTATTAAAAACTGGCATTTGTCTTATATTCGCAACTAGTAATGATGCCAGGTTATCAATTATTTGGCTTCGTTTCATAGATAGATATACTACCTTTTCCGAATATAACGTCACGACAGAGGGCGCGGAGGCGTGTTTGCGTTGGATTGTGGAGATATAGTCTGGGCAGTGTGTGTGGAGACTGCTGTTCTGGGCAGTGTGTGGTGGAGCTCTTGTCTGGAGTGTGTGTGGGGAGCTCTGTCACTGGGCAGTGTGTGTGGAGTATAGATATAGGATGTGTGTGGAATATGAGATATAGATAGATATAGTTGGGAGTTTGTCTGGGCAGTGGTGTGTGTAGCTTCTGTCTGGGACGTGCTGTGTGGTAGCTGTCTGGGCAGTGTGTGTGTGTGTTGTTGTGTGTGTGGTGTGTGTTGTGTGTTGTGTGTGTGTGGATGTGTGTGTGTGTGTGTAGTGTGTGTGTGTAGTCTTGTCTGGACGCTGTGTTTGTTCGCATGTGGCGACGCTTCTGGGTGTATGTGGAGTCTCTGGAGCTCTCGTGGGTGGTATGTGCAGGGGTTGAATAGGGATGGGCATTCGATTAGTCGTCTAGTCGACTCGTACGGGGAATTAAGATCAATAGTCGTTAATCGTTAATGATATTTAATTTTTGGGCTTGCTTTTGCACAGTTAGTACAGTCGAGATCATTATATGCTTATAGGATTAAGTATTTCATTCAAATGAATGAAATTAAAAACACAGTGAGTTTTCTCCTCATTGGGATCTCTTTATATTAGATAACAACTCGGTTAAACTAAACTAAGCAACGGAGCCTCAGCTCAAGCGGCTCATTAACATAACTTAAAAATAAACACACCTAGTTTTCTTTCCCAAAATAATAACAATATTATAAAAAATCACTGTTATAACTTAACAAAAGTGTATTTTTAAAATATATATAGCAAAGGTTTTGCCAATTGTAACGCAAAATTTTAAAAAAAAAAGGCAGATAGTAGGCGTAGTAAAACTTTTGGAAAATAGAACAGTAACTCACACAATAATAGAAGTCTACGGATTTGTGTTCAGAAAGATGAGCATATAGTAGAATGTCCGGGGTCAGCCGCGACCGCACGCAATCGGTGAAACGCATCCCAGTCCCCAATGGCGCCAAAAAAACTCGCCTGAGGGGACGACGTGCCATGATGCACCTCCGTGCTCATTGGCAAAGCGGGGAAAAATTTCCACAGCTGTAGAGGTGCAATCCTCAGGGCTCAGAAGTTTTATTTCTGCTTTCGATGCCAACTGCTTTGAGTGGTATGAGTAGGGGGGGGGCGATTCAGATCGCCGGGGGCGAAATAAGTGTCTGAAGGAAATATCGAAGATATATAGATAGATATAACGTAACTCACGTCATCTTTACTACGTAGGGAAGCGGGCTGAGCAGTGGCCATTTTCCAATAGCGCATTAATATCATATTCGTAGTTTTTTAATAGTATTATAGTTTTATAAGCTGCTAGGCTTAAAGAGTTCAAACCGACAAAGTGGGATGGTTATTGCAGGGGAAGGAGCCCGCAAAATTTAAATATTGCCCCTGCTGTGTATGTTTAATTTGCACCGGCATTGTTTAGTCGAGTGAACAATGTACATATACGAAATATCTTAACGATCAACTTAGTCGAATCGTCGATTATCATGCCATGCTAGTTGCACTAAGGTTACCACTTTGCGGGGAACTAAAAATAATATTTGGGCAATTTGAGATGATTTCTGTTCCCATGGGCAAGTTGGATTTTGAGTTTGTTAATAATAAAGGGTATTTTTTATTCAGTGTTTTCAAAAATTGCAGAATAATTTGCTTTTCACAAAATAGATATATATATAGATAGAGGATACAGCGAGCATTTAGTCTTCTCTCGGAAGAGTTAAAAGAAGAACAACAGCATCGCTTTAAGCGCGAACATGCCAATGCATAGCCTTCACTCGCAGTGGCGGTCTCTGTAGGGAATTCTGCAAGTCATGTGTCACGTAGGCAACTGTGTTAGCTAAAAGGTAAGCAACACAGCCAATGGCACAGACCGTTGTTTTGGAAGAAAGACGGTGCGGATTGGAAGTAACTTTATTACGATTGAAGCAAATTACCAAGCTAAGTCAAAGACTCAAATTTAAAGTCATATGCAAATGCAAGAACAATGGTTTTGTTTCGTAATTGCAACAGCAATAGTCGAATTTTTTCACGAAAAATTGGACACTCGCAACCACACTATATATTATACGAAAGTGAGGTCTCTAATGT
>OLKM01004240.1:5000-10225 GCA_900291075.1 Melanogrammus aeglefinus | reverse complement strand
GAGGGGGAGAGAGAGAGAGAGAGGGAGAATAAGGGAGGGATATCAAGGTCAAGTCACAGGTTCTCAATGTCAGTATGCGGAGGAAAATATGAAACATGATAAGAGATGAGGACAATCTACTATCGTCTAACGCACAAACATGCTTGCACACACACACACACACACACACACACACACACACACACACACACACACACACACACACACACAACCCCACCTTGCACTGTATCCCCTCCCTTCTCCCCTTGCTCATCACTTTCTCTCGGTTTCTTTTCCTCTTTTCTAAAGACATCTCTCTCTCTCTCTCTCTCTCTCTCTCTCTCTCTCTCTCTCTCTCTCCTCTTTCAACTCTTCTCTCATCTCTCTCTCTCTCTCTCTCTCTCTCTCTCTCTCTCTCTCTCTCTCTCTCTCTCTCTCTCTCTCTCTTTCAACATCTTCTCTCATCACATCGTCTTCTACTAACTGTTATGTTTCTAACCATCTTTAAAATGTCCTTCCCCTACTGTGCATGTGTGTGTGTGTGTGTGTGTGTGTGTGTGTGTGTGTGTGTGTGTGTGTGTGTGTGTGTGTGTGTGTGTGTGTGTGTGTGTGTGTGTGTGTGTGTGTGTGTGTGTGTGTGTGTGTGTGTATGTGTGTGTGGTGTGTGTGGTGTGTGTGTGTGTGTGTGTGTGTGTGTGTGTGTGTGTGTGTGTGTGTGTGTGTGTGTGTGTGCGTGTGTGTGTGTGTCTTCGTGTGTCAGGAGGAGTTACAGAAGCAGCAGGACAGGCCAGAACACCACAGCTCCCCGGCGGCCAATCAGTCAGCGCCAGGGGCGGGGCATCCTTCCATCACTGGCACCGAGGCCGGCCAATCAGAGGAGGACCAAATCCAACTCCTTCTGGAGCAACTGAAGTCTCTGGAGGTACAGATGAGAACCGGGTTCCTCTAGTTTACAAATCAGAACCGGGTTCCTCTACTTTACAGATCAGAACCTTTATTAAAAGGTTGATGTGGTTTATGGTTATATACAGTATATGTGGTTTATGGTTATATACAGTATATGTGGTTTATGATTATATGCAGTATATATGGTTTATGGTTATATACAGTATATGTGGTTTATGGTTATATACAGTATATGTGGTTTATGGTTATATACAGTATATATGGTTTATGGTTATATACAGTATGTGGTTTATGGTTATATACAGTATATGTGGTTTATGGTTATATACAGTATATATGGTTTATGGTTATATACAGTATATGTGGTTTATGGTTATATACAATATGGTTTATGGTTATATACAGTATATGTGGTTTATGGTTATATACACAGTATATGTGGTTTATGATTATATACAGTATATATGGTTTATGGTTATATACAGTATATGTGGTTTATGGTTATATACAGTATATATGGTTTATGGTATATAACAGTATGTGGTTTTATGTGATATACAGTATATAGTGGTTATGGTTATATACAGTATATATGGTTTATGATTATATACAACGTATTGTGTGGTTTTATGGCTATATACAGTATATATGGTTTATGGTTATATACAGTATATGTGGTTTATGGTTATATACAGTATATGTGGTTTATGGTTATATACAGTATATATGGTTTATGGTTATATACAATATGGTTTATGGTTATATACAGTATATGTGGTTTATGGTTATATACAGTATATGTGGTTTATGGTTATATACAGTATATATGGTTTATGGTTATATACAGTATATGGTTTATGGTTATATACAGTATATATGGTTTATGGTTATATACAGTATATATGGTTTATGGTTATATACAGTATATGTGGTTTATGGTTATATACAGTATATGTGGTTTATGGTTATATACAGTATATGTGGTTTATGGTTATATACGTGGTTTATGGTTATATACAGTATATATGGTTTATGGTTATATACAGTATATGTGGTTTATGGTTATATACGTGGTTTATGATTATATACAGTATATATGGTTTATGGTTATATACGTGGTTTATGGTTATATACAGTATATGTGGTTTATGGTTATATACAGTATATGTGGTTTATGGTTATATACAGTATATATGGTTTATGGTTATATACAGTATATGTGGTTTATGGTTATATACGTGGTTTATGGTTATATACGGTATATATGGTTTATGGTTAGATACAATATGGTTTATGGTTATATACAGTATATAGGGTTTATGGTTATATACAGTATATGTGGTTTATGGTTCTATACAGTAATATTGGTTTATGGTTATGTACAGTATATGTGGTTTATGGTTATATAACAGTATATATTGGTTATGTGGTTATATACGTGGTTTATGGTTATATACAGTATATATGGTTTATGGTTATGTACAGTATATGTGGTTTATGGTTATATACAGTATATGTGGCTTATGGTTATATATACAGTATATGTGGTTTATGGTTATAATACAGTATATGTGGTTTTTGGTTATATACGTGGTTTATGGTTTATATACAGTATATTATGGTTTATGGTTTATATACGATATGGTTTATGGTTATATACAGTATATATGGTTTATGGTTTATATACAGTATATGTGGTTTATAGTTATATACAGTATATATGGTTTATGGTTATATACAGTATATGTGGTTTATGGGTATAATACAGTATATATGGTTTATGGTTATACAGTATTATATGGTTTATGGTTATATACAGTATATGTGGTTTATGGTTATATACGTGGTTTATGGTTATATACAGTATATGTGGTTTATGGTTATATACAATATGGTTTATGGTTATATACGGTATATATGGGTTATATACGGTAAACTGTTTGTGGTGTACGGTCAATGTGGATTGCGGCGGTGATGACCACCATGTTGTTCTCCGTGGGGTCGGGCTGTCACGGCCCAAAGGGCATGGGGGTCATGTGTCATGCCTCGACCAATCACAGAGCGGCGGCGGATCGATAGTCAGCAGCCTAAAGGTGGAGCGTGGTTATTAACAGCAGTGTGTTCCCGTGTGTTGGCCTGGGTGTGTCTGTGTGTGTGTCTGTGTGTGTGTGCGTGCATGCTTATGCGCCTGTGTCTGTGTGTGTGTGTGTGTGTGTTTGCGTACGTATCCGTGCATGTGTGTCTCTGCGTGACTGCGTGTGTGTCTGTGTGTGTGTGTGTGTTTATGTGTCTGTGTGTGTGTGTTTGTGTGTCTGTGTGTGTGTGTGTGCGTGTGTGTGTGTGTGCGTGCGTGCCTACGTGTGTGTGTATGTGTGCGTGTGTGCGTGCGTGTGTGTGTGTGTGCGTGCCTGCCTGCGTGTGTGTGTATGTGTGCGTGTGTGCGTGTGTGCGTGCGTGCGTGCATGCGTGTGCGTGTGGGTGTGCGTGTGCATGCGTGCGTGCGTGTGTCTGTGCGTGTGCGTGTGCAGGACAAGAACTGCACGCTGACCCTGGAGAACACGAGCCAGAGGGAGACGTACGAACGCTGTCTGGACGAGGTGGGTCTGAAAGCATGGCCTCTGATTGGCTGGTCGGAGCGCCCGGCCTCTGATTGGCTGGTTGGAGCGTCTGGCCTCTGATTGGCTGGTCGAGATGCTGGCGGAACAGCTTTTATTCCGTCGGTTGAGGAGAAGAAATGTCCTCTAAGGGGATTCTGAAATGGATATGTTGTGTTAGTTTAGGTTCTTAAGTTACACCCAGCAATGAAATGACTTCCTTATTGGCTCTTGGCTAATTAACGCTATTGAATTAGTTGCCATAATTACTCCACTGAAGTCGCTAGCACCTTCTTGTTTTTGTTGTTGTTGTTTTTGTTCAAGTGTTTTTGCTCCTTCTGTAATCATAAAAGTGGATTCATTAAATTAGACGCATCAAAACAAAGTGCTAACACCAGGAGGTGCTAAATCCCTCTAAAGGAGGTGTTTACACCATCTAAAGGAGGTGCTATCTCCCTCTTCAGGAGGTGCTAACACCTTCCAAAGGAGATGCTAGCTCCCTCTTCAGGAGGTGCTATCTCCCTCTTCAGGAGGTGCTAACACCTTCCAAAGGAGATGCTAGCTCCCTCTTCAGGAGGTGCTAACACCCTCCAAAGGAGATGCTAGCTCCCTCTTCAGGAGGTGCTAGCTCCCTCTTCAGGAGGTGCTAACACCTTCCAAAGGAGATGCTAGCTCCCTCTTCAGGAGGTGCTAGCTCCCTCTTCAGGAGGTGCTAACACCTTCCAAAGGAGATGCTAGCTCCCTCTTCAGGAGGTGCTAACACCTTCCAAAGGAGATGCTAGCTCCCTCTTCAGGAGGTGCTAGCTCCCTCTTCAGGAGGTGCTAACACCCTCCAAAGGAGATGCTAGCTCCCTCTTCAGGAGGTGCTAGCTCCCTCTTCAGGAGGTGCTAACACCTTCCAAAGGAGACGCTAGCTCCCTCTTCAGGAGGTGCTAGCTCCCTCTTCAGGAGGTGCTAACACCCTCCAAAGGAGACGCTAGCTCCCTCTTCAGGAGGTGCTAGCTCCCTCTTCAGGAGGTGCTAACACCCTCCAAAGGAGATGCTAGCTCCCTCTTCAGGAGGTGCTAGCTCCCTCTTCAGGAGGTGCTAACACCCTCCAAAGGAGATGCTAGCTCCCTCTTCAGGAGGTGCTAGCTCCCTCTTCAGGAGGTGCAAACACCCCTCCAAAAAAGAGATGCGAGCTCCCTCTCTTCAGGAGGGTGCTAGCTCCCTCTTCAGGAGGTGCTAACACCCTCCAAAGGAAGATGCTAGCTCCCTCTTCAGGAGGTTGCTAGCCTCCCTCTTCAGGAGGTGCTAAACACCTTCCAAAGGAGATGCTAGCTCCCTCTTCAGGAGGTGCTAACACCTTCCAAAGGAGATGCTAGCTCCCTCTTCAGGAGGGTGCTAGCTCCCTCTTCAGGAGGTGCTAACACCTCCAAAGGAGACGCTTAGCTCCCTCTTCAGGAGGTGCTCTAGCTCCTCTTTCAGGAGGTGCTAACACCGTTCCAAGAGGAGATGCTGAGCTCCCTCTTCAGGAGGTGCTAGTCCTCTTCAGAAGGTGCTAACACCTTCCAAAGGAGGTGCTAGCTCCCTCTTCAGGAGGTGCTAACACCTTCCAAAGGAGATGCTAGCTCCCTCTTCAGGAGGTGCTAGCTCCCTCTTCAGGAGGTGCTAACACCTTCCAAAGGAGATGCTAGCTCCCTCTTCAGGAGGTGCTAGCTCCCCGTGCGGTCCCGTGTGTATCCGTTTCCAGGCGTCTTGTCGTAC
>OLKM01004239.1:0-24053 GCA_900291075.1 Melanogrammus aeglefinus | reverse complement strand
TTTGCAACCCTAGAACCAACAGAGCGATATTCCTTTTCATGTCTCCTCCGACCAGAGCAGTATGGTGCTGTCCTGCAGGGTCTCTTGCATCCCTGTATCTCAGCACTCTAACATCTGGCTCAACACTAGTACATGTTTGGAATAACTTGTTCAGACTCATTACGGTTTAGGCAGCGCCGACCATATCATTAGTGAGAAGGGTTTCACAGCACGCTATTATGCGCGATGGAGTCCGGCCTGAAGCCCGCGGGTTTTAAGGACGGATACGGGACCATAGCAGGCTGCAAAGTAAGCCCAGCAAATTGCCACCTAGGTTTAACTCTGTTTTCGCACGTGCAGAATTTTGGCTGGTAGTTGTAAGAGCTTCCTTGAGTGGTTCTTTTGCTAGTGGAACGGTGGGCTGGGGACGAGAATAATCTCCGTGGTGTGGAGCTGCATGTGGTTTCCTCGATGAGTAATTCACTATTTCCACAATAGCTTACAACCTCCGTCAATGGGCATATCTTTGAAATCTCGCCTTTAGCATTTTGATCAAGCCTCCAATTAGCCGTAGGAGTTTCGGAACCCGAGAACTAGATTCCAGATATCCGCCTTTAAACGACGCGGCTCATTTCAAATTTTCATGGAGCTGCGAGCTAGTCGTCACCTACCTTGCTACCATGCCTGCCGCCATGTATGTTAATTCGTTCGCGGTGTATCTTCACACAACGCCTGCGCGTAGCTTCACGCGATGCGGCGCGACTATGGGTTTAAATTCATCGAGCGGTAAGAGAAAAATATTTAATACAACAGCAACATAGTATATATATAAAATTAAAAAAATCGATGCTTGACGTGCAAATCGATCTGTGGTGGGTAAGGAGTGAAATCGATTTAATGGCAGGATCGATCCTTTTCAACTCCAGAGCGTAAGCGGCAACCCTTAGTGGCCATTGCATTTATGCTATGGACTGTGTACTAACTTCATTAATCAAGGCATTGCAAATGTTTTGCAAAAGTGTCGCGTTTAACGTTGGTCTTTCTGAGAAACATTGAATAAACTTCCACACACGCCGGCAGAACATATTGGGCACCTTATCCTAAGACAAGAGTGGGCTGGTGGCGCGGTGTTTGTTGCTCTCGTCATCAATCAAGAAGTCTGTTCGCGTGTTGTTTCGTGATAAGAAAGGAGTTATTTCGGTTCCGAAAATCCCGAAATATCGCCGTTTTATTTGGCCCATATTTCGGACGAAAAATTTCGTCCGAGGTGGCCTCGAAAAATTGGTGAGTACCTACACTTAAACCGAAAAAAAAGATGTATAAATACAACTCAGTGCGTCTTTGTGTGTGCGTGTACACCTGGGTCACTTTGCAGCTGTGAATGTGGGTGTTTTTGCAGCCAGGCTGGTTTCTGAACAACCAACCATACATAATAGAACATTTAAACTTTTTAGCAAAAAAAAAAAGATAGATAAATACAACTCAGTGGTGGTGTGTGTGTGTGTGTGTGTGTGTCCTTTAGGGCTGTCCAAAATTGCTCAGAGAGAGCTGAATTCGATCGACTCGTTTGGGAAAAAAAAAATCACGAAATCTCCGAACTCTTCGAATATCTGGTTCGCTCTATATAGTTTTAGACGCAGTTTTGCCGTCTGAGTATGTTCAGATAATTGACTGACAAAAGCATGGATGTCAAATTAGTGGGAGTATAATACTAGTGTAGTCTATAGGTAACGTGGAGGGCCTAATCAGTGAAAAGCCACAACTTTGTATGGGCTTGCATTTCACCACACACCTGCAGAGCGGCAAACCTATAAGTAAGTCTGAAGAAGACGCCCACCTTCTGAAATGTTACAAAGTATGCTAGTGGTAACGTTCCTTGTCCTTTGCTGTACCGATTGTATCGGAGGAAGGCCGTAATTAAAATTCGAGAAAGAAAAAAATGGCATGTGCCTACGTCTTCACTTCATGCAGGCGAAAGGGCCCAGCACTCGCACCGTTTCGGGCTGATTCATGAAAATAAGCTGTCTCGGACTTTGCCGACAAAAAGAAAAACATTGGCGTTATAGGAGCTTTCACCAGCCAGACTACTAGCTCCCTGAGCTCTACTTCGGATGCTTATTGAATGAAGCATAGGCCTGGTGATAAGGTCGCAGCTCAAGAAACAGTTAGTGAATACAGAAAGAATAAATGTCCATGTCTGTTGTCTTGCGACAGACAACCACATTTGATAAATCGCCAGAACAAAAATGATTGAACGTACCGGCTATAAGAATTTTGTCATGTGTGCAACCGTGGGCTAAACTGCTGGGTTATTGTCAAATGAAAAAAAAAACATTAGGCTATAAGAAAACGATGTCATCGCAAAGCAGACACTGGCTTATATTAAATACTAATCTGTTTAGCCACTTGTTATCTCCGCAGGCACGCTGTTGTTTTGTTCCTCTCAAATTCGGAATATGAGGGACATCGCGAACAGAGACAGAGGCTCATTCACAAAGCAGATAGAGGCGCTTGTACCGCGGGAGTGTTTTTTCAACAATTCGAATATTTAATTTCACAGTTCGTAATTCGCATATTTTGGATACATGTTCGAACGAATACTCGAACTTCGAATATTCGTGCTGACAGCCCTAGTGTGTGTGTGTGTGTGTGTGTGTGTGTGTGTGCAGTGTTGCTGTGTGTGTGCGTGTGTGTTTGTGTTCTGGGGTTTTAGAAGGACAGATATTCAAAGACATTTCAATAGAGCTACGAAGGACCACTCCGGTATAGGGAGGACAGTGGCTGATCGCTCAATAAAAAATAAAACCTTATTAACCCCTCTTTTCTAGCTATGTTTTACATACCCAAAAAGTGGTTTTCCTCAAAAAGTCACTTACTGTACCAAACAGTGATCCTGACATTTTTCTGTATATTTGTGTGTTGCGCCACTGCCGCCTCATCCGGTGGTCCGTGGTCACTGCAAGCTTGCCGACAGACACAAGCGCGGGACATTATAGCAACAACGCGGCGGAGATTATAAACACAACGCGCGAAAATTAGACCGCTAACGGCAAACACTGCGCATGCTCATTTTGATTGGCTGGATAGAAGAGGGCTACTACGTCTGTGATTACCAAGATTCAATTTGCTGCGGATGTCTGGAAATGCACGTTCGTGGAGGAGCAGGTAAGAAATGGTAAATGGAAATGGTTTGGTAAGATTAACACTATTGTATTTAGAGCATTGCTAGATTGCTAGCAGCTAGCTGAAAACGTATTTTGTTTTTGTTTGCTTTTCATCAGAGGCGTCAGACTTTTACTAACGTCAATTCCGCTAGCAAACTACATTAAAACGTTGCTAATTTATGCTTAGCATTAGCTTGGTAGAACGCTTAGCCTAAACCACGAACGGCACAGTGGTATTGAGGGAGTGGGAGGGGGGTTACAATGGTGACTATCAATGTTGTTCAACTTTATTTGAAGTCTGAATTGTTCCAGTTTCTTTGAAGAGGTAGAGGGACGCGCCCATCGAGAAAACTAATGGACTAAATATTAAGTAGCCCAACATTAACTCCCACGTGAGGAAAGTATACCCAGAGATTATGGTTTGGCAAGCTTAATGTCCAGCGCTAGGGTTTTGCCGATGGACGATGTCGTCGTCCATCTGATGGCTGACCGACAATCCAAGATGGCGAGCCACCATCATCAGGGATGCTTCCCCCCGCGCATCCATCAGACACACCACTCATCCCTCCTAGTCTCTTCTATAGTTAAGCTAAACAAATACATTGCAGGTAGCGCATATAGTCAATTTAAATTCAGAATATTAACTAATAACATATGAATGCTTTTAAATACGTGTACGGCCTTATGCCAAGCGAACGGGAACTTCCCGCGATCACTGAATCGCATTTCTCAAGGCAGATTACAGTGTGCCATGTCTCGCCAAACTAGACTGAGCGGCTGGTAAGAAGATGTAACACGGCGAGCAGCAGCCCTCGCACCGTGAGATCCTGTCCTTAACGGAGAAAGTTGCCATCACCACCGATGCTTGGAGAGCGTTGACTACGGAGGCGTATGCCTACGCGGACCGAGAACCAACTTTTTACCTGACTGGGGAAGAGTTGCAGATCCTGTAGAACCCGCTCAAATGCCAGAGAGGCACACTGCGGAAAACATGTTCCGGCTTAAACATTTTTCGTTCCAAATATTTATTTAAAAATGAAAATATCTGTTTTAAGCTGCGTGTGTGTTAAACTTAAACGTTTTTATATCACAAATTCCGTTGCAATTAGGAGGCGCGCAGCATCAATATCCCAACTAAAAAAAGTTTGTCGGCCAGCGCAGACACATTGTCATTTAGTATCTGAGCATACTGTTTGAATATCTATGGTATTAGTGAGATGAAAAGTACGTTGAAGGATGTGTTGTTGTTTACATTTTGTTCTTTATTTCCTTAGTGACTTCCATCTGCCCACGGACAACTCCCCTTCAAGGATCCACTAATCACCTCCTTGCAGGAAGAGACAAGAATTCAAATGTGTAGAAATCAAAATATATTAATCCAGTCTGTAAAGGTGAGTGACTTTGGCAACACTGTAACAGGGTATAACCAACGTCGTCACTGGGGTATCTTTGAGATTGATAATGTGATGACCGAGTGGTTTCAGTCTATGACTATCAAATTGTACAAACATCAATATAGATAAGGTTAAAGTTGTGTTAATTTATATAATAGTATTAAATAATGTATTTGTTAATATTATAATAGTACTATTAAATAATGTTTTTAGGTTAATAGTGGGCCTGTCCTGGTTGCCTGTATTCTAACCACTGGACATGTATTAATTATTGTACATGAGGAATTGAAAAAAAAGCACAACGTTACATTGTAGCAATTTATAGGAATCATTTATTTTTTATTAGATTATTATGCAGTGCTGAGTGTATCCAATGGATAGTCTGCTAAACTACCCTGTTACTCTAATGAGGTTGTGTCTGCAGGTCGTTGGCATCTTCACTCTTTAGCTGTTTTCCAATCAAGGAGACTTTGGTGGTCGAGTATAGATGGGGAGCTCATTGATGCAGCCGAAAGCTGAACATGGACGTAAACACTGTACCACAATGCATGTTCGATCTTCATGTTTGAGTTCACATGGAAGCAGAAGACATGGTGGTAGGTTCAGAACGCTAAAACCTGTAATGGTTCCAGATATACTATAGTGAGTAGAAGTCAGGATTTTCATGAAGCAAAGATCTCATGTTGCACTTTAACTTGCATCAACTGTGCATCGAACATCTATACTAGTATTGGATGTTGGCAAGGTTAGGTGTGAGTACTGTAGTTGCTTACAATTATAAAGTACACTTCATTAAAAGTGTCACTATAAACGTCTGTTTTACGTGCATGATCGTTTGTACATTTGCAGCATTGATGGAGCACTTGAAGATGGTCATTTTGACGACTGGTAAAGATGACACCAAGGCACCAATTGCAGAATGAAGTTGATCGAAGCAGGATGGGAAGGCATCATGCTCTGCCTTTTTGCCACTGAAGAAAATTATGGCAGAACTGAAATTCTACTATATGACTATGGTGGGAAAG
Source organism: Melanogrammus aeglefinus (assembly GCA_900291075.1). NCBI lineage: Eukaryota > Metazoa > Chordata > Actinopteri > Gadiformes > Gadidae > Melanogrammus > Melanogrammus aeglefinus. The sequence continues at coordinate 18,491 of OLKM01004239.1, read as the reverse complement.
AATGGCCCTGGCGTAAGAGGTGGGTCATTTTGATTTTTTTTCCCTATGAATTGGTGTCAAGGTTAAAAAAATACAGCTTATAGTTTGACATCTTGATAAAAATGAAATCATCTCTTTTGTGTTAAGCCCTGTGTCAGTTTTCATGAATGCCTACAGAGATTACACAATACCTATCGCCTTGGTTTAGTGCCAACATCAATCACCAAAAAAACAGAAAGTCACTGCTTAGTGAGAAGTCACATCTTGGTGGTACTCAACTCTGGTTTTTAGTTAACCGTGTCTCTCTCCCAGATGAGAGCAAGCTTATCTGTATGTTTTGTAGATTCCCCCTACTTGTTACAAGCACTGAGCTGACCAAGAGTCTATCAAAGACCGTTTGCGCCAAGCAGCCCCCAATCATGTCATCCCACAGTCTTATTGGAAGGTCAGTGACTGTTTGACTAAATGTTTTATCTAAGTTGTCAATGGTGTGGTGCTATCAGATCAGTGGTTCTTCAAACTTTTACACATGAGTACCACCTTAAAAATGAATTTGGCTCTCCAATACCTACCAGAAATTAAAATAAAAGTAGCGTAGGCCAGTAACTACATAGAGGATTACACAGAGAAGGCATTAATATAATGTATGATTTATGTTTCATATGACTGAAGCTAACTATGTATAACTCCATGTATTTGTATTTAAAAAAGCTTACCAACGTGACAATACTAACAACTGATCTGCTAATCAAGAATATAGCTGCTACCCAGCAAATGGGGATATAAAAACTCAGTCAGTCTAGTGACGTTTTAACAAGTGTAAATTTGTAACTGCATCCAAAACACGAATCATTTAAAATTACTTGGACCGGTCAAAACCAACAAAGCAAATTGGCTTGTATAAACATTTACAGAGCATAAATTGGAACATGAAAATAATGAAAAGTAGGACCCTACATGTGATATTTTTCGATAATGCATTTAAATGGAATGTTAGGCTACTTATAAGAAGAAAGAAAAACAATAGAGAATGGAAATGGATAATGACGACCCTCTGGGCCTATCATAGCTTAGTGAGAGGGGTTGCGTTGGCTCTGTGAACAGAGTGCAGCGATGTCTTGGGTCGATTGTAGAGACGGTTAGCCTCTTAGCTCAGACTTTGGTTCAGGCGTCCAACCTGCTTCTATATTTATTACTTAAATGCCAGCGAGAGGAGAGAATCCTTTCTCAGCATAAATAAGTGGGTGGGCGAATGGAATTAGAAATCAGCGTGCACGGCCTGCCTCCGAAAGCGCCGGATTATTCCGCCTCGTCGCTGCATCCAAAAGTCCAGCAATGTCTGGCCTCGTTGAAGTTTGACTTCAAATGTCTCGTCACAGGACAGCTCCATTAAAGCTCCTGCTCACGAGCCGATAGGTCTTCTCCTCCAGGACGTCATGAGCCTTAACAACAAAGCGATTGTCGCATCCATGTATTTCCCCGTGCACAATGCGCAGGAAATAATTTTCAAGCGAACTGTTGTTCGGAGAGATTTCAGGTGCTCAGCAATGTTTGTCCCTGACTTGATCAGCGAGCCTGAGGTCATTGTCAGAGAGAGAACACGTCTCCAGATTAGGGAGACGCAGACACATCACCAGTCCGTCATTTTTTATATCTGGAATAATTCAAGCTTTTTTCAGCCATCCGCACTGATTTTGTCCCTGGACATCAAAGGCACTGGTAAGAGAGTCCCCTGCAGTCCCAAATCAGCTCATTCAATTCGGGAAAAATTGTCAGACAAGTCAGGCGAGCTGATCTGAGCCACAAAAGTGTCATCAAACACACCCTGATAAGGGGAAGCTTTTGTCCTGCAAGAACACTTGGAACCTCCCTGTGGAACTCAAAAGAAGCCTCGACCAGCAACCTTCCCTCTTGAGAGCCATCCTCACTTTCTGTATGCAACAGAAATTGGACATGCTCGCTGCCCATCTCATCCGCAGAGGAACATGGAAAAGGCGAGCATGCATCGGTCTTGGATTTAATGAAATTGACTGCTTTGACAGCTGTGTCTAAAACAGCCTTTAGTTCTGCGGGCATTCTCTTCACGCAAGAGCTTCGCGGTGAATGCTGCAGTTGAGTCCATTGCAATCATCAGGTGCCACCTCCTCGGATTCGGGCCACCACTCCCGGCTGTTGCGACCTGTCATGGCCCTTGCACCGTCTGTGCAGACTCCGGACGCACTTTTTCCAATCAAGCCCAGTTCTCTTGAAATAAGGCATTCACGAGCTGAAAGATGTGCTCTATGCTGTAAGTTCTTCGTCTGTGAAGAGTCTCTGACCAGGAAACTAGAAAAAATCCTCAATGAAGTTTGGCTTTTTCATATTCGTATCTGACGAACACAAGCAAATTGGCCAAATCTGCAACACATTGGTGGTTCTCGTCAAGTTTGAATAGATAAAAGTAGGGACTTGTCTTTAATGCGTTCCCCACCAGTGTTTTGTTTAACATTTTCTGACATATCGCTTGTATCCTCCGTGACACTGTGTCATTAGAGAGCGGCACAAGAGCTTAACTTGTTTCGCACAACGTTCTCCCCGCACACATAATTGCTCGTCATATCTCTTTTGCGAATGGTAAAACATAGCTCTTCAGCAATCGTGTGCGGCTTACCAGCTTTTTGCTATATAAGAAGGCTGCCACGATAGGAAGCTTCCTGAGCTTTTGGCAACGGGTGTAATGCTGTGCCCTAATTGTGTGATTTTGTGACTGGCTTTAGCTCATCGCCGTTTTCTGTGATGAAAAAGTTCAACTGGCTTTTCTTTCAGTGATTGATGCTTGGTGAAAGATGCCGAGTGAGATGTGATGGCTTCATTGCATTCATTGCTGCAGGATACATCTCCGCACACAACGACGACTGTGGTCTTCGGTTCATCCTCTCCAGCACCCAGTCCCAAGTAAATCCAAGATTAATGTAATTTCGAGGTGGTATTCGTCTACAGTTTTGCGTCGTTGCTATCCGGTGCTGAAACCTCACTGCGCAAATCACTGCAAGCACTATTAGCACTAGCGCTAGGATCACCTTGACTGTTTGGCAACTTCATTTTGTAGTACACACTTTTACTCCTTATATTTCCTTGGAGCCAGAGATTGCAACGAGGTTTTGCAGTATTTTGTGCTTCCCCCACTCATCATTAAAGCAGTTATAACTATGCGGTGTTTTAACCATGCTTCAAAGAAAGAGGCTCGTAGTAACGTCTCTTTTTCGGTGCGCACTGCACACGAAAACACAACGGCAACATACACACAGAAAGAAATAAGGAGAAATAAAGCCTAGTTTAATTTTAATTCCATTTAGAAACCGTGTGACTGATGTGTTTAGTGTTTGTGTGGCTGGACATTCACGTTTATGTAACGATTACCGATTGCTTAAATTTTTTCGCGCATACTCCACGTACCACTAGATGGCGCTCGCGTACCACCAGTGGTACGCGTACCACAGATTGAGAACCACTGCTATAGATGATTGAGAAACATTTATGCCACATATGGCCATGTTTACTGAGATGGTTTTTACATTAGTTATGGTGGCCGTATAAACATATTGTGTCTATAAAGAATGTTGAACCAGCGACAGTGGTTGCTTCTAGAGTGATGCACAACCCCACCCTCCCTGGCCTTCTTCATATTCTTTCCTGTATTCTACAGAAACCAGAGAGAGACCAGAAGTCCAGTCCTGCAATATGAGATCAGGCAGCTCTGCTTGTGAGGTAAGGTTAAATACTGCTGGCTGTTAAAGCAATAAGTCCCATTGTTTTACAATGGCTAAGGAAAGAAGTAGGTCACAACATAGCATCAGCATGTACACCTGGCGTAGTTTTATTGAACGAGGGCACAGGAAAATAGTGAACTATTCGTAAATAACAATTATTCCGCAAAATATATTTTCTCTAGCTGAATTGTTGGCAAGTAATTCACAAATGCAGAGAGCGTAACTTTTCTAAGGTGTACTAACATCGAATAAAATGCAGAGATGTTATGGGAATTTCACAACAGGATCAAATGTGATCCAGCTGATCATATTCAAGGGTCATTTTAAATTGTTACTCTGTTTTAGTCAGTTCAACTATACAATAACACAATTGTGTAAGTGATGTCCAAGTTCACATGTGCATTTTTCTATTTAACTTGTTTAGACACAACTCAGTGGTGCAAGCTTCCCTTCTGGCCAACACTCCGTTGCAGAGCTTAGTGACCACGCCCATGACTTGGAACCCGATGTTTTCTCTACAGACTTATTCAGAGGTGAGTCCCTGCTTGAAGAAACAATACCTGGTAAATACTAGGGTCTTGCAAGGCACTGTGCATTCATGTCCTGTGTTCTGTTCAACAGACACTGAATGGAGAGCAGAGTGTCAGTCATCCAGTCCCACACCAGACAGTCCTGTGCATGAGGTTAGTTTGAATTTAGCTGTTTATTTTGGGATGTATGAATGTTTAGAAATTATGTAGTTTCGTAAGGGACATATTTATCAATGAATTACAATTATACTGCAGGTACAGTCTGAAAATCTTTGTCGGTACAGATAGATAATAAGTGATCACTCAACACTTTGTTCCCCTGTCTACATCATTTTGAGTGTCAAACACTTAAGGGTTTGAGTGAAATGGACACTGTACCAGTTGATGCCTGTTCATCTTTGCATATTGCTGTTCATTCTTTTAGGTGCACTGTGTCAGCGGTCAAAGTGGCCCTTCTTTTGCCAAAGAGGGGATTGGAGAAGTTGGTGTCCAGCACCAGGAGGTGTCATCCCCTGTGTTCTCAGCAGACCTTGCCAGTGGTCAGTTACAGTTTTGAGTAAATGTTGTTATACTTCTGGCAATGCATGCCATTCCCTGCCTAAGGGTGTTGCACAGCATGAAAAATGTGGGCGATATCAGGCCATTTTTTCTATGTCTTGATGGACATTTTTGAGTAAGAATATCATTCTGTCAGGGAGTATTGAGTTGGAGTATGTTTATGCCTATATGTGGTTCATGACTGGAGGAGAGTCGAGCACTGAATCTCTCCTGTGTTCTCTTGTAACAGAGACCCCGAATCAAGATCAGGGTGTCAATCATCCAGAGCTGGCGCCAAATGCACTCTGCTTGCGAGGTGAGTTTGAATTTACCTGTGTTTTTGAAATTGACCAATGGTTAGAAGTACTGTGATGTTCCATGGAACACAATTTTCAGTGTTTTAGTAAACATCTTGCCAGCTACAGTGGAAATGTCTTCTATTCAGTTATGGATGGTGTTACTAACCATGGTGTCCCCCCAACACAGGTTTTTTTCTGATTGCGCCATTCACTGGGAGTTCAATAATGGAAAATGACTTCTATTCAGTATGGATGGTTTTTTACTAACCATGGTGTCTCCTCGCAACACAGTTGTTTTTTTTTCTGAGTGTGCCATACACTGGGAGTTCAAGAATGGAAATGTTCTCTATTCAGTATGGATGGTTTTACTAACCATGGTGTCCTCTCAACACAGTTTTTTTTCTGAGTGTGCCATACACTGGGAGTTCAATAATGCAAGACTTTGAGTTTGATCAAGGATGTCATTAAAAGTCCAAAGGACAGTGTCTTTGCATACCATGAGGTTGTCTGTGTTACAAACTGTCCTCACATAACATGAATATTCCCCTGTGTCACATACAGATGTAGAAACTACAGCACTTGCTTGTAAAGTGGCTAGTTAAGGAATAGTAATTTTTTCTCTTTAATACACATTCTTACTTGTGGCATCAATGTGTACCTATATGGTGCATTGTCAGCTGTTTCCTGCGGCTTGATGCTGAAATTTGTTATGCAGTGACATGCCTCCCTTATCCAAAATGATTGCTAAATCTTGTTAAATATTCTGTCTTTGCACATACTGTATGGAGTTTTCCCATCTGTACCAGTTGATGCCTGTTCATCTTTGCATATTGCTGTTCATTTTTTTAGGTGCACTGTGTCAGCGGTCAAAGTGGCACTTCTTTTGCCAAAGAGGGGATTGGAGAAGTTGGTGTCCAGCACCAGGAGGTGTCATCCCCTGTGTTCTCAGCAGACCTTGCCAGTGGTCAGTTACAGTTTTGAGTAAATGTTGTTAACTTCTGGCAATGCATGCCATGCCTGCTAAGGGGTTGCAGCATGAAAAATGTGGCGATATCAGGCCATTTTTCTATGTCTTGATGGACATTTTGAGTAGAATATCATCTGTCAGGGATGTGAGTTGAGTATGTTATGCCTATATGTGGTTTCATGACTGGAGGAAAGTCGAGCACTGAATCTCCCTGTGTTCTCTTGTACAGAGACCGAATCAAGATCAGGGTGTCAATCATCCAGAGCTGCGCCAAATGACTCTGCTTGCGAGGTGAGTTTGAATTTACCTGTGTTTTGAAATTGACCAATGGTTAGAAGTACTCTGATGTTCCATGGAACACAATTTTCAGTGTTTTAGTAAAGATCTTGCAGCTACAGTGGAAATGTCTTCTATTCAGTATGGATGGTTTTACTAACCATGGTGTCCCCCCAACACTGTTTTTTTCTGATTGCGCCATTCACTGGGAGTTCAATAATGGAAATGACTTCTATTCAGTATGGATGGTTTTACTAACCATGGTGTCCTCGCAACACAGTTTTTTTTCTGAGTGTGCCATACACTGGGAGTTCAAGAATGGAAATGTTCTCTATTCAGTATGGATGGTTTTACTAACCATGGTGTCCTCTCAACACAGTTTTTTTTCTGAGTGTGCCATACACTGGGAGTTCAATAATGCAAGACTTAGAGTTTGATCAATAATGTCATTCAAGGTCCAAAGGACATTGTCCTTGCATACCTTGAGTTTGTCTGTGTTACAAACACGTTCACAGATTTTTCCAGGGGTTTTTCAGATAGTCCAGGGTTTATCAACCTATTTCCTTGCAGTTTGAGGTTATATAGTGCTGTGGCTAGGAAGAAGAGAATAATCAGTTTCCTTGCCCCGATCAGTTTGTTACCTGCTGTTTTGCTAGTGGTCTGTTTTGTAGAACATTTTTTCATTCTTCTTTCTACCTACAGCACTCGCTGTCTTCAATCAACAGGGCTGTAGGTTGAATTACCCTGGACCTGGAGTTTAACTTTTAGTGTTAAGCAAAGCCATTGATTGGTAGCGATCCCTGTTGCCATTTCTTTTTTCTTTTTCTTTTTTTTACAGATAATAGAAGCTAAGCAGGGTAAATGAAAATTTGGCTGTGGACACAGGTTTCGAAACTAGATGCGTTTGTGTTTTTTAAATGCCAGATGAAGGTTTACTTCATTATTTAGAGGAGTTGTCTTCTTTGCCATCATCACAAGAGAAGCATATCTTTCTCTTTTGTGTGTGTGATCAGTGACACCCCAACAGTTAGCTAAACATAAGTCACAGGAATTGAATAGATATGCTTCTATATTATAAAAGTAACTTATTTCCCCCTTTTTATCTCTCCTGATGGATTTGTAGAAAAGTTTGTGTGAAAGAAAAACAATTAATGATATAATTTGTTGTGTAAAGGTTTTATATTTATTTAATGTTTTGAATTTTTTTGTCACAGTGTACAATCCATAAGCTGGTTTTTGAATCGGTGGGAATTGACAAATGCTGGATATGCCATTCACCTTTCGCATCTTTCAGATGGAACGGTGTAAGATGCAAACGTAAGTGTGTTATTCATCTTCTCCTAATTAATGAATTTCTTAGTATAACTAGTTTCATTTCATGCCATCGGTCAGTTCCAGACTCACACCTATAAAGCATAAAAACATGTTGATTGAATATTTTATCAGTTCAAACCATTGCAGTGGAAAACACTGGAGTAGCAGATACTATGATGTACCAGGCAAGTGAATTTGCAAGTTGAGGCACATGGCAGATAACCGAGAGCATACCTGCAAACTAGTCGCCTTTTGGCACATTTTACCGTTTGTGGAATTAAAATAGGCCATTTACATTTTTTTATTGGGGGGTCAGCGAGTCGGAGAAGCCGCATCACAAATCTTATCAGGCAGGGTTTCCTTATGCCTGGAGACTTTCGCCTTTGGATGTTGAATAAGTCCTTAATTCCTTTGCTATTATCTTTTATATTATTAGACTATCTATATTGTCCTATTGTTCTTTGTTGATTAGACTTAGACCTAAGTTAGGCTACAACCTTAAATCCTCGCAAATGTTTCGTTCTTTCATCAGGTTCGCTGCAGCTCAGCTAAATCTGTCTTTCATGGACTTTATTAATTTGCGTGACTCCGAAATAAAATTACAACTTATAGATGAGTTGTTTTCAATGTTAACGCAATCGCACAATAAGCGAAACACCACTGTTTGGATCGTTGCATGGACAAATACCAACAAGCCCATATTTGCGACGTTACCAATGCAAATAACAGTTTTTGGTTTGAAGCGCAACGTGAACATAGGGCAATGTTTGTGCTTCTTCGTCAGCATTATTAAAGATTAGCTTGGCTGAGAAGCATAATGCACAAACGTTTCATTATGTCTACGTTTCATTATGTCTAAGTGAGTATCAACACAAGGAAAATGCCCTGAAGTCCGTGTTGCGCTCAGGTCATTGAAGTCATTTTGTAATTACACATATGCTCACAAACTTCAAAGATGATGTTAAACCCTTTGACTTTCAACTATTTCTAACTTCCAATAAGTCACTGGGTCTATCTTTACGCATCTGAGTTGATAATAGATTGAGTGGGCTTTTCAAGTGGACTTTAAATTTAGTTTGACTAATTGAGATGATAAATATACTGTATATAAAAGGTCATGATGAACAAAAACTTTAGGCCTAATAAATCCAGAACTAGTTCAATAGCTCCACCAAGCAATTGGTAATCCAAATGCTTGTAGGTGTCTCCACACCTTTCCAATTACTTTCCTTTTATTCTCACAAGCCTTATTAATTAATGTAGGATAAACATTTCAGCATTTCTGTTCCACATTAGACCATTCTGCCAGAAATCTTTGGGCCAAGGATGCATTCTGAAATATAGCCTATATGGCCTCACACCTTGCACATTATGCATTGAAAAAAGAATCAGTGTTTGGTCAGGTCAGGCTACTAATGTGTCTGTTTTTACAGTAACAATTTATAATCAGAATCTCAAATCTCTTTATTGTTAGGACGATGCCATATGTCATATTTATAAGTTTAATTCTGTTTGTATCTGTCTGGAAATACCCTCAGAATGCACCATTTGAACATTCATTGTCATTTTTCAAAACATTCTGTTCTTCATTCTGAACTCACTTGATGCTTCAGTTTTCACTTCACTGTATGCTTATGTTTAGTAGTGTTAGTGAATTTAATGTGTGATGTGTGGGATCACTACTTTTTTAACTTTGACCTTGAATGGGGTAATGTAAAGGCTCTGTCACTACAGTGAATTCTACTCCTTAATGGGTCAAATCTGTGTGTACGTTTTGTCTTGTCTATATGGAACATTTTAGCCATCACTCAACACTGCATTTGTACTGAACAGTTTCTTTTGGTAGCATTTCTTAATTGCGTATGTTTCATTAGTCTTGAAGCTTATGCCAAATTGCATACTCATTTTTCTTATTAAATGGAATATCCAATTGTTGTCTAATGCTGTGGTTTGTCTAATTTTGTCTGTGAAGAATGCTGTGGTGTGTGGCACAAAATCTGCCTCCAGAAATCCTTAGAAGACTGGGATATGTCAGATGTAAGTACATTGAAGTATAATATGCTTAGTATCAATATGATGGCTCTTAGCAGTTTTTTTTGGACATCCATCCTTCCCATGTGTATTTTTGTTGTTTAAAATATGCTGTATTTAATTAATTAATGAATTTAATAATACTTTACAGGATGATGTCTCATCCGATGATGAGTACATCCCAGATTCTGTATCGGATTCAGAAAGCTCAGGAACAGAGTGGAGTGTCGAGTTGGCTGAACCAAGAAGTCCCATACCAATATGCCTGATTTAGTTACTTTTGCTGAACCAGACCCCAAACCAGAACCAGAAAGCTCAAAGTCTGTATCAGATTCAAAAAGCTCAGGAACAGAGTGGAGTGTCGAGTTGGCTGAACCATCCAAGAAGTCCCATACCAATATGCCTGATTTCGTTACTTTTGCTGAACCAGACCCGGAACCAGAACCAGAAAGCTCAGAGTCATACCTGCAGAAAACAAAAGATGCAAGTACCGAAAAGGGTACTGTGGATATTTCTTGTCCAATGTTAAATCCCCCAACCAAATTCAGGAAAATTCCTTAAAAGCCAAGTCAATTATTGTTTTGTATGTGAAAAACACTCAAACAAAATTTGCACGTCATCTTGAGAAGCATGTAAATGAAAATGCTGAAATCGCACAGGCACTCCAGTTCCCCAAATCATCAAAGGACAGAAAGGTTCTTCTTGAAAAATTCCGAAACCTTGGTAACTTCAAGCATAACTCAACTGTTAAAACCACAGGGTCAGGCTGTCTTAAAGTGAAAAGGAGTTCCAAACAGACAAGCAGGCCTGAGACGTATGATTACTGCTTGTACTGTAAGGGTATGTTATCCAGAAAAGAACTTTCTCGACACATGAAAAGATGTGCTCCAAGACCTGAGAATAATGTTGAAGAGGGACCTGAGTGGAGACAAAGAGTCATTGGTATAGCATCTGCTCAATCTACAATGTCCCAGCCAATTTCAAGTGAACTGTGGTCATTGCTGGGAAAAATGCACAAGGATGATGTGTCCACTGCAATAAGGAATGATCATTATCTCATGCAGTTTGCCCAGTCACTCTTTAATAAGCATGGAAGTGACAGAGCAAAGCATGAGTATATCAGACAGAAAGTAAGGGAACTTGGGAGATTACTTGTGACTTTGCGCCACACAACTAGAATCCATAACATGGAAGAGGCAATAAAACCAGGCAACTTCTTTACTCTTACTAATGCTGTCAAGAGTGTTTCAGGTTTTGATCACCACAACAACTCATTCAAAGCCCCAAGTCTGGCCCTTAAAATTGGGCATTCTCTCAGAAAGATAAGTGACCTCATCATGTGTCGTGCCCTCATGGAAGAGGACCAAGAGGGGATTGATTCCATCAAGAGGTTTCATGCACTTCATGAAACAAAGTGGTCTGAATTAGTTTCCTATTCTGCCTTATCAAACCTGAGTGAGGCAAAATACAATAACAGCTCCAAGCTTCCACTGGCCAAAGACGTTCAGAAGCTGCAGTTATATCTTGGTCAGCAAGTGGAATTGGCTAAGGAGAAACTAGCCGATAACCCAACAGCAGGCACTTATGCGGCACTAGCAAAGGTGACCCTCTGTCAAGTAATTTTGTTTAATAGGAGAAGGGAAGGTGAAGTGGCAAGGATGACTGCAAAAAATTTTTGAAGATCGTGACGTGTCACAACTAAATGATGACATAAGCAGTGGGCTTACAGAAGTTGAGAAGAGACTTTGCAAACAATTCGCCAGGGTGGAATTGAGGGGGAAAAAAGGACGAAAGGTTGCTGTGATCCTGACTCCTGATATGACTGCTAACCTGTCACTCCTCATTAGTAAAAGGAAAGAATGTGGAGTAACTGAAAACAACAATTATCTCTTCGCTGTTCCTTGTAGTGATGGTCACTACAGAGGGCAGTTTGGTCAATTTGCAAATGCTTGTGGAGCCGAACATCCTCAAAACCTCAGATCAACTAACCTTCGCAAACAGATCGCCACAATAAGCCAAGTCATGAACTTGAAAGATAATGAACTGGACCAGCTGGCTGATTTTCTCGGCCATGACATTAGGGTGCATAGGGAGTACTATCGACTGCCCCAATCAACAATTCAGCTGGCTAAGATCTCAAAGCTGCTTCTGGCTATGGAGAAGGGAAGTGTGAAGGACATTCAAGGAAAATCTCTGGATGAAATTGGTGGTATGAATCATTTACATGTTGTTAAATCTGCTTGGTGTATGTGTATATTAGGGATGGGAAGATTCACCGGTTCGCACCGATGCATCGTCATAAAAGCTCACGATGCGATGGCCCGGATCAAAAATGGGTGCATCGGATACAATGTGGGATGAACCGCGATGCATCGTACCTAAAAAATTTTGCATCGGTATAATCCGGTACAATTGTATATTTCTAGATTCCCCCTCTCTAACTGTTTCCTAAACGCGCTCTCATCTCCACTGCTGTCAGTGGCAGATTTTCGTGAAGTGTCGCGGCCAAGTATCGCGCGAGTTGAAGGAGTGTTCGGGAGAGTTACAATGGCTGACGAGGAGTTATACGTCCCTAAAGCTTGCAATAAGTCCAAGGTTTGGCAAAACTTTGGCTTTGCAAAGAAAGATGGAAAATTGGATAAGACCCATGCAATATGCAAAATATGTCGTGGTGCCATAAAGTACACAGGCAGCACGACTAATTTAGGTACTCACCTGAAGAGGCGACATGGTGAGACGTCTGCCTCATCCTCCGATTCATCTATGGCTACAGTGGCTTGCCTCAACAAGTACACCCTGCGCAAAGTATTTTCCACCTTTTTTCATGCCCCGCTGGCTACCAACTCAGCTCGATCAAAGGCAATAACCGAAGCCATTGCCTTCTTTATTTGCAAAGATATTCAGCCTTACAGTGTTGTTGAAAACGAGGGCTTTCCAATACCTCCTACACATTCTGGAGCCGAGGTACACAATCCCGAATAGGAAGCTTTTCACGGATAAAGAAATCCCTCTTCTGTATGAAAAAGTGAGGCATGAAATAGCTAAATCGTTGAGCAATGCCAAAAGAGTTGCTATTACAGTTGATGGTTGGACGTCTCGCGCCACTGACTCCTATGTCACCGTAACGGCACATTACATCGATGAAGAGTGGGTTTTACAAAACCACGTCCTTCAAACCAGACCGTTCAACGAGGCTCACACAGGGAATAATCTGGGACTTTTACTGAAGGACGTTTGTTGCACATGGAACATCGCAGACAAGAACCCAGCGTTGGTCACGGACAACGCAAAAAATATGTTACTGGCTGGAGTTCGTGCAGAGATAAACCCCCATGTGCGATGCATCGCGCACACGCTCAATCTGGCCTCACAAAAATCCCTGAAGGTGGACAGGGTGTCAGAGCTTCTGGTGAAAGTGAGGAAGATTACAACTTTTTTTCACAGAAGCCCACAAGCAACTGAGGTTCTACGTGAAATGCAGGCCCAGTTACACATGCCAAATCACAAGCTCATCCATGATGTTCCCACAAGATGGAACAGTTCACTTGACATGTTGGAGCGTTTTTGGGAGCAGCAGCCTGCTGTGTTGAACACTCTTCTGTCAAGGAAGATAAAGAGGGGAGAAGGATTAGCCAGCCTGACAGAGGAAGACATGACACTGATCCCAGAGGTCATCAAATTGATGTCCCCTCTGAAAGTGGCAACAACACTCCCTCAGTGAGGAAAAACACCCCACTATCTCAATGATCTCCCCAATACAGGCCAAACTTCAGAAGCATTTCCAGCCAGATGAGAGCGATCTGCTGGAAATTTCTGTGATGAAGGAGCGATTCCGACAGGATTTTGATGGTCGCTACACGTATCTCCAAGACCTCCTCTACTATGCTGCAGTGCTCGATCCACGGTTCAAAGACCTGGCTTTCTTGGAAGACCACGGCACCAAGGACATGGTATTCACGAAGCTAACAGCAGAGGTGGTGATGATGGAGGAAGAGGTAAGAATATACTCCATAAACCGTAGCTAAACCTAGCTAAACCGTAGCTAAACTATTTGTTACTTGAATTTACCTGTGTCTTCTTTGAATTGGAAAAAGAAATCTAGCAGCTAGTCTCCTTTATACTATTTATATGTTCCCATATATATATATTTTTGTCAGGCAAGTGACAGTGGCACACTCAATGAGGGCCAGGCAGGTGACAGTGGCACACTGACTGAGGGCCAGGCAGAGGTTGACAGAAGCCCAGAGGAAGAGAGAGGTTTGTTCTGATAGGAACTGTGCCAAAAGCTATAAAATAATGTTTTAAGATGCATTTATTATATATATATAGTTATAAAGTATTATTTAAATAATATATATGGAATGGAACAAAAGAGCACTGTGAATATCAGTTTGTGTTAAAAAAAATGTCAAAATTATGACATACAATACTATCTTACCAAAGTTATGACCTGCAATACTATCTTACTATATTATATAATATATATATATATATATATATATATATATATATATATATATATATATATATATATATATATATAGTAAGAAAGTATTGTAAATCATAATTTTTACATATTTTTTTAACACAACTGATAATTCACTGTGCTTTTCTGTTCCATTCCATAGATGATGTCCCCCCCAAGAAGACAGCCTTGAACCAGATGTTTGGGGATTTCCTCACTGCGAGAGCACCAATGAAGACCACAAGGGAGAGGGCTAGGGCAGAAATCTTAAAGTACAGAGAGAGGGATTCTTTAGCTTTGAGTGGTGATGTGTTGCAGTGGTGGAAAAAACAAGTGGATCTTCCACTGCTTTCAGCCTTGGCAAAGAGCTACCTGTGCATCCCAGCAACGAGTGTACCCTCTGAAAGAGTGTTTAGCACGGCTGGGGACATAGTTACAGCAAAGCGCAGTTTGCTTCATCCTGATCATGTGGATCAACTCATATTCCTTAAGAAAAACCTGAAAATAGGACAAATTAGTTAAATTTAGTGTGTGAGGCAGTTGATCCACATGTTTAGGATGAAGCAAACTGTGTTGTGACTGTCAGGTATAGTGAAAAAATGTTACATTCAGAACACACTTATGCACATACATACACATTACACACACACATACACATACACATCACACATACATGTTTTCTTTTGTCAGAAACCTTGTTACTGATTTGTTGTCTGACAAACAAAAATTTTACATTCAGAACACACACACATGCACATAAATGTTTTCTTTTGTCAGAAACCTGGTTACTGATTTGTTGTCTGACAAATAAATAAATCATTATGTATCATATTAAATTGCATAGAATTGTATTATTTAGCATCGCATCTTGTTGAATCGCATCATGTCGAATCGTATCGTGTCGAATCGCACTGCATCGCAATAGGGGTGAATCGTATCGTATCGCATTAGTAGCTGCTTTTATGTATCTTGAATGTATCGGATCGTTGGCAGTGCATCGAGATGTGTATCGCATCGTCCTCCTGATGGAGATGCACATCACTAGTGTATATGGTTGGTGTAATAACATTTGTACAATGTCATTTAATAGATGACATAGACGAAATGGATACAGGATCACAGCAACTCCCTAATGTTTCCACATTGCAAGGTACTGTTAAAATGTGGTCCCAAGGCTACTGAAATTGTTGTATTTCGTGTTGCGGATTTTGTAATTGTATTGGTGAAATATTTAAAATAGGCTTTTTTATACATTTAGATAACATCCTACTGTTATTTCACAGATGTATTAACTTTATATTGCCTACCCTAGCTGTGTAGTGGATACGATTTTTTATTTTTTTTTGGTCTTTTGTTGTTTTTAGACAATGAAGAAATGTTGGCTTCTTGCACTTTTGGATCGCCTCATCTCTCCGAGACTGCAGCTCAAGGTATAATCTCAATGATGGACCCAACATTTGCCGAACATATCTCATGTAATGAGCTGGGATCTGTGGTTTCATTAGAGTGTATTAAAAGTGTTTTAGTCTGGAATTTTCCAGTAGTACGATGGTTAGAAACTTTGTTACAAACTTACCTTTTTGTCATCTCTCCTAGTAAAATTATCATTCAAGGTATGGTTGCACACTCAGGCTCTCCTGACTTTGCCATGAGCATAGTTATTATAATATAGAATTGGCTGTCTGCTTGTCATGTGCATGGTAGTAGAATATATTACAGTTTTACATGTATCCCCTCTATGCCCATGGTGTTTGATTGGTAGCCAGACAGGCTCTTTAAGCCCATACATTTATACTGTGCATTGTTTTTTTAGATGACATGGGGAACTTTGCCGGTGTAACTTCTGGTTCACCTCATCTCCCTGACTCAGTTACTCAAGGTATTACTTAAATGTGGTCACTAGGCACACTAGGCACACTTACCAATGTGCAGTCAACACTTACATTATGTTTGGTTAGACATATGTAAGGGATAATGTATAGAACGCCAGTCATTATGGGGAATATGAGCCCAGACAGGACGAACTGGACCCCGACACGAAGCGGAGGGGTCTAACTTCGTCCTGAAGGGGCTCATATTCCCCATTGATTGGTAGGCAGACAGGCTCTTTAAGCCCATACATTTATACTGTGCAATGTTTTTTTTAGATGACCAGGGGAACTCTGCCTGTGTAACTTCTGGTTCACCTCATCTCCCTAACTCAGTTACTCAAGGTATTATTTAAATGTGGTCACTAGGCACACTAGGCACACTTGCTAATGTACAGTCAACACACATAAATCATATAAAGAAGCTGGGTGTATTTTGTTTTTAACAAGCAGTGTTATGAAATGTCATGTTAATGAAAACAATCCAACTTCATTTTTAGCAGATCTAGTCAATTTATTGCCACACATATTTTGTCTACACAAGTTCCAGTTTGTTTGGCAATTTTGAACAGCAACATCCCTACCTGCAAGTACATCCTTGCAAGTACATCTTTTTTATCTTCTAATCTTTTTTTTAATTGTTCAGGTTTCCGTGTTTCATCAAGGCGGTGTACGAAGAGACCATGGTCTGGTGAGGAGATACAAGCCGTGATGAAACATCTGAAGCCTTTTGTTGAAAACGGTGTCACTGCCACCAGTGGGCAGTGCCTGCAGTGCAAGGAAAAGGAACACCCTATCTTGGAGACAAGATCCATTTAAAACATTCGAGATTTTGTACGCAACAGATGCTTGGCCTTTAAAAGGCATTCAAATGCTAAACGCTAAATGCACTTTTGGATAGCTTGAGCCTTTCTAGGCATGTTTTACAAGTTGGTGTCCTGTGTTCAGTAATGGGTTAGGTCACTTCATTTATTTTGCTCACAGGCAGTTTGTTTTGCTTTGTGGTTAGCCTGGGCCTTTTAATGTAAGGATTCACTTTTATTTTCCTTTATTCATTTTTACAATGCTGTCTTTTGTTAAGGAAGATATTCTTGAGGTGATCAAATCAAATATAGTTCAGTGATTCAACAAATGTTGTGTTGTGTGTTAATAATGACAAACATATAATAATTATTATATAATAAATAATTATTTTCAAATTTTCTAGTTTAAATTTAGATGAGATAAGTTCATATTAGTATGGTGTACCTAATAATCCTTTAGGTGAGTGTATACCCTCACTTTGTAATTTGTGATAATATCCCAAAGTAGATAAACATGTTTTTGAAGAGTAGGTTGGTAAGGAGCAAGTGTAGTTAGTTATATTTGGAGAAATGAGATTCCTTTATTCATGTTGATGTTAAGTCCAGGTCACTTCTAAAGGTAGATTTTAGGGGCTATGGGCCAGTAAAATGTTCTTCTGTTTGATCAGAAAGTGAAACATAATTGCAGGTTAGCAGTTGGTTCAGGACATAATACTAGGGAGCAAGGATGCAATGATATGTGCTGGTGGGGTTGAGTTCGTCCTAGTGGATGCAAGCACTGTTTTTGTGTTATGCTCCTAGTTAATTTAATGACACTTGGCCCACCGGTAGGTAGACCCCATCAGATAAGAGCCGTGGTGTTAGCTGTAAACTTTTGTAACTTGACAGAATTTGATTGGAGCCACTGATGTTTTTTTGAGGAAGAAGTGTAGAATAGAGTGATTGTGCTCCTCATATACTGTACATCATCTGCAAATGATGTCTAGATGTGATGAGTTATTTACACTTAGTTCAACTTATGTGCCAAATTGTAATGCACAACAGAGGTCAACAAAGCAAAGAAAAATGACCTTTTAATATATTCCATATTATTATAACGATGTGCCGTAGTCACTTTGGTCTTATAAACCATGTGTCCTTTCAAAACAGGTTATACTTGGTGTATGTGTATGGTGAACTGGCCTTACAGACCTTGTGTCCTTTCAAAACAGGTTATACATAGTGTATGTGTATGATGACATCACTGACCTTGTAACCCACACTGTCCTTATAGACCGTGTTATTGAAAAGTCTTTACAAACCACCAGAAAGTCTGAAAAAAAGCCATTTCTTATATCTCAGTTGTGCAAAGAAAATCTTTTAATTTTAAGTCGTGTATGGTTTCGCAGATTTTTTTCATGATTTTTGATATGTTTTTTGTAGCTCTAGCACCACCGGAACCCGATGTCCTCGCAGCCCTATGCCCAGTCTGATTTGAGCAAAAAATCAAAAATTGTCCCTGTAGCCCGACAAACGGGTATGTGTGTGCGTGCGTGCGTGCGTGCGTGCGTGCGTGCGTGCGTGCGTGCGTGCGTGCGTGCGTGCGTGCGTGCGTGCGTTAGGGGTGGGCGATATGGCCCAAAAAGAATATCAGATATTTCAAGGTTTTGGGCGCCATAAGAAACATTGACGAT